>VDFB02246461.1:0-16592 GCA_007258455.2 Sequoia sempervirens
ATTAAGATGCACTATGAAGCAGATAATAGAAACAGAGTATTTAACAATCACACATGAACACCAGATATACGTGGGAAAACCCTTACGGGAGAAAAAACCCACCACACCAAGAGAAATCACTTTGTATTACAGTAATGGAGATTACATACAAATGTCAGAATTATCTTTCTGGTGTTTGTTTATAGCAGCATTCACCATGAAAAATCTTGTACAAGAACCTTCAAGTTACAGTCTTTATAGTTTAGAAAACATTTACTGATCATACAACCACCCAACAATCCGTCGATCCAACCAACCAATCACAATCTGTAATCATAGAGTATAACTATGTCGTTCCATGTCCGTCGAGCTTCCTCTCAGAACCGTCACAACGAACTGTCTCCCAACGGTTCCAATTCGGCTCCTCTAATTGGCCGAATACCAGCCACGTAGATAGTCATCGCTCAGTCAGAAGAAACAAACTTTGTTGGCATCTCGGTGAGACACTAACAGTGTCTCGCCGATGCCACAAAGTCTTCATATCGATGTCACCAAGAGTCGTTTCCATCGGCAAGAGGTTTCACCGAGCTTACAACTTGTATCAGCTTCAGTTTTCCTTTCGGCAAGACTATCGCTCTCGCCAAGACATCCCAACGAGCCTTCTTGTGTTACACCGAGTTCAGGAGACTATCGCTAAGAATTCCTTATGTCACCAGGACCTCACGCCGACGATCTCCACATGTATCGCTATCGCTCATACTCATCGCTTTCGATGAGAGGTCATACCGAAGCTCCATAAGTCACATAGGCATGAGTTTTCCATTCAGCAAGAGTAGTGTTCTTTGCCAAGACCTCACGCCGAGTCACCGCGGGTTATACCGAGCTCCAAAGAATAGTTGGCAATACATATCAATATCGTCAAGAGATTTCTCTGAGATCACACATGTCACCCCGAAGTCATCAATAGTCGCCAAGACATATCACCTTCGCCGAGAGTTCTTATCGAACACATATATGTTACACCAAAGACCTCTCATCATCGGTGAGACTCACCAATGTCGCTGGGACTTCATAGCGAGAACCCTTTAGTTATCCCGAAGACTTCAATACATAACATACAATCGGCAAGACATTAGCTTTCACTGGGACTTCACACTGAACAAAGCATTTCGACCAAAGGTCTTCCCGATATACGATTGAATGGCCTATCAGCCAGAGATCTTCACAGGCGCTAAGAGGTCACACCGAAAGCAACCTGTCACAGTGATATGACCTTTCGGTGAGACAAAAACTAGGTCATAGCGACCTATACAAAACATGATGTTCCAAATTGCTAGTCGGCCAGACATAAGAACTATCACACCGACTTGGCTCCAATGGAGGTTTCAGCCTGTGATGTTTGAGGCATACTTTTCCAACAGAGGGGAGAGAGAAAGAGGGATTGACTAAAAGAGGGAGAGGGGGGTAGGAGGGAGAGACTTGAGAGAGAGAGAGAGAGAGAGAGAGGAGGAGAGAGATAGAGGCAGGAGGGTTAATGGCAGAGGGCAGAGGGTCTAAGGGTTAAGGTCATGCCAAGGGTAGAGGGAGAGATAGAGGAGGAAGAGAGAGAGAGAGACCCTGATAAAGGAGAGGGTAGAGGAGACACTCTGAGAGAGAGATGGGAGGAGAGAGATAGAGGTATAGGGCCACTGGTAGAGGGCAGGATGGCTTCCATGGCCTAGGCTGGCTGGGCAGAGGAGAGAGATAAAGGAGTGAGAGAGAGAAACCCGAGAGATGGAGAGGGGCAGGAGGAGAGACCTTGGAGAGGGCAGATGGCCTGGCTGGCCTAGGGCCTATGGCCTAGGTCATGGGCAGATGGGAGAGATAGAGGATCCAGCTGGAGAGAGAGAGAGGAGGAGTGATGAGAGAGATAGAGGGCAGAGGGCAGAGGGCCATGGCCAAGGGTCATGGAGAGAACGGGGCACAGATGACAGATAGGCAGATATAGCTAGAGGGAATATGAGATGGGAGGAGAGGCAGGGATGGAGAGGAGAGAGGCAGGAATGAGGAGAGGGAGGAGATATAGAGAAACAGAGATGAGAGATGGATTGAGGCAGGGATGCAGGAGTGAGATATGATCTAGAGAGAGAGGCAGAGAGAGACAGAGAGAGAGGTAGGTAAGGAGAGGGAGGGGAGATAAGAGAACAGATACGAAAGCAAGAGATAGAGCGAAGGGAGAGATAGAGAAGGAGATAGGTGATAGAGATGTGTGATGGAGAGAGAAGTAGAGAGGTAAGGAGGAAGGTGGAGAGATTGAGAGGGAAGGAGGGGGAGAGAGAAAGAGGTATAGAGGGATAGGTTAGATAGTGAGAAGTAGAGATCAAAGGTGGGTGAAAGGATGAGAGAGAGAGGGGGAGAAAGAGAGGTGAGATCGAGAGAAGTAGAAAGGGAAGGATAGAGAGAGGGGGAGATAGAGAAAATTAGAGAGGGAGGGAGGGAAGGAGAGAGAGAATGGTGAGATAGAGAGTAGAGAGGGAAGGAGAGAGAGAGAGAGAGAGGGAAGCAGAGAGTGAGAGAGAAAGAGGGGAGAGAGAGGGAGAGAGGGATAGGTAGGTATAGAGAGGGGTGATACATAGAGTAGATAGAGATATATAGAGATAAAAGGAGAGGGAGGGGAGATAGAGAAATGTAGAGAGGGAAGGAGTGAGGGAGGGAGATAGATATTAGAGAGGGAAGGAGAGAGAGATGGACATGTAGAGACGTAGTTCTTGAGCTCAAGGGAGAGAGTGTTAGATAAAGGGATGGAGATAGTGAGAGAGAGAGAGAGGTCTAGAGAATAAGAGATGAAAATGAGTGAGATAGAGAGAGAAAGATGAAATTTGACCTCTTGATTACTGAAATTTGACATGCTGATTACTAAAATTTGACTAAGTCTAATTTTTTTTTAAATCTTCCAAAAACTAGAATTTACATTATAACTCCTATAGATTTGAAACCACTCTCAAACATCCTGCCTATATACATGAAATATAACTTAAAGTATAAGAAAGTACATGTCCATATATAAATGTCAACTTATACTTAAATGTTTATTTCATGTATATAGTTTCCCTGGCAGAGAAAGAGAAAATCAAAGAGTTTATAGAAATGCATTCCAAAAGTCATGAATTACATTTGGTGAGCGCCAAATTTGGCACTCTCCAAATTTGGCGCTAGCCAAATGAAGCAACCCATTTGGCACACTCCAAATAGGTTGCATTGGTAAGTACCAACCCAATGGGTTGGATTTTGCATTGGGCATCCGACCCAAAGGTTTGGACAACCCTTTCATGCAAGAGATGTGTTAATTGACAAGATTTGAAGAATTTCCTCATATTTTCGTCTGTGCTTCCCATCTCATTTGCACGTCTTTCAATGCAAGATTATAAAAAAACCGTGATAGCGTTAACCTCTCTCTTAGCTATCTAAATATAAAATTCTTTTTTCATTTTGATTTAGTTAAGGTTTTGATCTATGAATTCTATTGTAAATGCCTCCGTTTTTTGTCAAAAACCAACATGTGCTAGTTTTACGATAGATTTTTACTCGTTCATCGAAACGTGAAATAAATTACATTTTTTGAAACTAGACTCCATTCTACACATGATGAAAAAAAAGTCAATTTTCGATTAGTTTTCAAAAAAATTAGGGGGGAGCATGCTCAAATTTTAGCTTTTCAGGATGTGTCCACTTTGAAAATTCATAAAATATTATATATTCATTAAAAAAATTACCCAAAAGGAGGATAAACTACATGGTGTTAGCTAATTTCTCACCGTTGGGATTTTTGAAATTCTAAAAAAAAATTAATCAAAAAGGGGGGAGCTCTCAGGCGCTATGCTATTTTTTTTGATAAAAAAATGACCTATTTTGGCCCCCCCCCTTTTTGAGACCCTTAATAGTCATCAATTTTTTTTAAAAAATTAGTAGCTTAGAAACTAGACTCAGAGCACTTTAACTTTTGTTCTTGTTGCATCTTGAAATTTTGAGCGTAACTATCTTCATTTTCTCGTGCAAATTTTTTTTTGTTGATTTTAGAAAAAAGTGGCATCTTAAGAGCCAAAATTGTGTCACAGATTCATGCACTTACCCTGCATCATTTTCATCATTTTTTTAGACTGCAGGAATCGGTCGAGTATCCGTCCCCCTATAAACTGTAGTGCGCCTAGTAAAAAAATTTCATGTGACCAGTGGCGCTAGCGTGACACGCCCTCCAGTACCACGGGTTTGGGGGGAGACTAGATCTTGTGAGCTCTTGCGTGCAACATGATGCTTTATCCAATCGAGCTAGGGTCCCCGCCCCATCATTTTCATCTATTAATCTAATTGACCTAATTACGTTAATTCACCCCCTTTCATGCTAACCTTTCGTCCTGTTAAATTGGATAAATCAACTTATTTAATATAATCCCTAAGTCCTCTTATTTAATCAAATAACCTTAAGCTATTTAATTAAATATCACATCCCCTTTTCATTAAATCATTTATTTAGTGAATATATCATTTAATTCTCCTAATTTGCATAATTGAAACTTTTTTTTTAATTAGCAAATTATTAATTAAATCTAATCCTCCCACTTGCAAGGGAATATTCCTTGAGAATATTCCTTCTTTGCACATTCCTCCAAAAGGAATATTCTCATGGAATATTCCTTCTCCTTTTGCACAATTAAATTTGGTTTTAATTAACTAAATATCTAATTTTCCTCGCCCATGAGAATATTCTCTTTCTTCTCTCATTTGAAAAAGGGAATATTCCTTTTTATAATAAACTTTCAACAAAGCTTCTTGTGCAAGTTTTGAAATTGTGTTTGTTTGGATGAATGTAAGCCCTTTATTAAATATCAACTTGCATTATTAACCCTTGATGGGAATCCATGATCCATGCCTCCATCTTCCTTCCATTCTGACTGTTGATTGATCCTTTTGATCTTGGCCATCAGTTTCATTTTTCCTATTCTATAAATAGAGCTTGCATCTATTGAATAGGGATCCATCTTTTAATATTAAACTTATGTTGTTAGAATCACTCTCATTTGCATCCACATTTAGCACATATTTAACTCTTTTTTAGTTTAAATCTTGCATTATTAGTGTATACACCTAAAAATGGTCACATCACATAGTCTGGTAATTAATTAAATATTTTTAAATATTTAATTAAATCTCTGAATTCTATCTGCATATAAATAAATATAAATAATTTATTTATATTGTTCATTATTTCATTTCGATTAAATAAATAAGTTTATTTAATCATCTTTTCGTATTCATTTCTTAATTAATTAAATAAACATTACGATTTATTTATATTAATTATCAATAATCTTGGCTTGAATATTTTATTCAAATAAAGATTAAGTATTCTTTTCTTCTAAATTCCATTTACAATTAAATATTCCAAATATTTAATTGATTCTTCTAAAGTCACATTACAATTAAATATTCCAAAATATTTAATTGATTCTCCTAAAGTCTATATGCAAATTAAATATTTTAAATATTTAATTGAGTTTTCTATAGTTCTAAAAATAAATATTTCAAAAATATTTAATTTCTTCAAACTCACATGAAATTAAATTTATTTATTTATTTATTTATTTAATTTGCATTATCTTCAACAACCGTGAAACAAACTGCCAAAACAGAAAAATTAAATTTCTCTGTTCCTGTGCAAGCTTGTTCCCGTGGGTTGAAGAAAGGCTTCCATTCTTCTCTCCAACCTCTCAATCTCTTCCATCTTCCTCTCAACCTCTCCATCTCTCACCATTCAAACTTACTAGACAACCTCACAGCTGTTGATCTTTGCCAGCTAGGATTTTGCCTGCAAAAATCTATAAAAGGACTGCCGGGTCTTTGCAATCATACATGGAAGCTTTCAATAGAATAACTATAGCCAAATTGCAATAGCATAAGTCTTTTATCATTCAAGCATCATAGCATAGCATAGTAGCATAGCATATCATGGCATATCTACTTCATTTCATAGCATCCCCAATTCACAACCCCTGTGCATAATCCACAACCCTTGTGCATATCCGTATCAATATCTTCCCTCCACCAACATATAGCATAGAGAAGCTCTATCACTTTGCATACTCATTCTGCAGATTGCCATTTGAAGAAGCCAAGCTTACACAATCTGAGAGCAGCAGCTTCAAACAAATCTCTAGAGATAGAGGAAGATGGAACGCCTCTGAAGAAGCTTCATTTATTTCTTTTGAAATCAATTTAATTAGCTTTCCTTCAATTTAAAGTTCCATTATTTGTGTTTTGTTTATTTCAATTTGATCATACATATTTAACATACACATTTTTGGCGCCCACCGTGGGGCTCTTCCCCCCAATTCTCACATCTTTTTGCAGGTTTTCTTGACAGGTTACGACCAAAAACAGCGGATTAGCGCAAGAAACACGCTTTAGCCATATTCATACCCAGTTCAGCGCCCGTAAGGCATCTTGCAGCACTCGTAAGGCATCTTGCAGCGCCCTTAAAGATTTCTGCAGCGCCCTTAAAGAGTCCTGCAGCGCCCTTAATTATTCCTGCAGCGCCCTTAATTATTCTTGCAGTGCCCTTAATGATTTCTGCAGCACCTATGATGATTCCTGCAGCGCCCATAATCTCTGTTGTAGCGCATTTTTAAAAACCTGCAATCTGTAAATTGTAATTTGAATACAGTTTGACTGAATCCGACGCGACTGCAGACAGTAACAAACATAAATGGAATTAAGCAATCCTAGGGTAGTCACATAAATGGAATCAAGCAATCCTAGGGTAGTCACATAAAATAAAATTAAGCAATCCTAGGATAGTCACTTCACTTTTAATTTTGGGCTAAAAATGAATTTCATGTTTTTGTGAAGCAAAATCTTCACCTAGCATAGCAAATTTTTATTTTGGGCTTAAAACTGGATTTTTGATTGCTTTGCTTAAACGGTGATAGGCCTATGCTCTCCCCTTAACTGGGTGATCAAAATGCCAAACTCATCTATTGCCCTTTATGCAATTTACAACTTTATTAAAACCTTTTAGAGAGCCTGCTCTTGTGGGAAAAAGTACTCACCTGGAAAGAGGGAATGAACACTCATGGGTTCACAAGCTTAGCTATTCCAATTTAATTTAAATTTAAAGTAAAAATTGTAAAACCTCTTTGACGGTGTGTACATTCATAACCATCTCTAAAGTTTCTTTGTTCTAAAGGTAGGAGGTCTCGAGGGAGTTCTATCATTGCCGTCTCCCAACCTTGGCCTGCCTATATCCGTTCCTGCCTGAACCCATACCACCGCACAGGAATGCACACCATGAATGTCGTTCAGATCCTGCATTCATCCTGAGTAATGACTCGAGAGAAGATTAAAAACATGTGCTGCCTCTTTCTGGGTGGTGGCTGGGCCTGCAAAAAGAGCCTTTATCTCTAACGCATCAACAGGTCTGGAAATATCGTCTCTGAAATGCCATCAGTCCTGAGCACATCCTTTATCCGCCACCTTCGACACAGCACGCACTTTAAAACAACCATGCATGTTCATCTGGATGCTCCACCATTAATTCAATTAAGACTTCATCCAACACTCGCTGCATCACATTGATTACTCCCATGTTACAAGATTGGAAATCCACAACCTTTGTTAAGAAGTCCATTCTCAAAAGAATCAAAAAGCCAAAGAAACCCCTTAGCTACAAGAAACTATTGAAGAAAAGACGATTCTTGTATCAAAGCTGAAAAGTTTTACTCAAATATAGAACCTTTCTTCATCGATATCATGACTGTGTTAGAGGTTTCACTAATGATGATTATGCTATAGAACCTTTGTATTCACAAGCTTTCTTTCAAAGAAGAGCCCTTTCTCAAAGGCATAACCATAGTCAACGTATTCGTTTTTGTTATATTCCCCAACCTGCAATTGAATATTCTACTCGTTCAAATCAAATTTTGCAATAGAGAACTCAATCACATTAGGCATTTTTCACAAATCCATCCTTTTACGAAACTAGGATCAAACTTTATAAAGTGCAAAATCATCTTTTTCATGATCTTTTGCTTAAATTCCCACCAACAGGATTTTCATCCTTTCAATTAGGGAACAACACAAGCTAAAGGTTAGAAATCTTTCAAGTCATAGAATTTTCATTCTATCCTGACTTTCATATCTATCACAAAATTGCACTATTTCATTCTTTTGATCACAAGTGAGTAGAATCTGGAACAAAACTTATGCTTGTCTTCACGAGATCTCAAAAACACATGGAAAAAGACGAAGGAGAAATCACTACAAGCAAAATGGGTGACCATAATGAGAAAGAAGAGGATACATTTAATGTTGACGAATTAACAGAAGAAAAGCTTCAAGAAGCAGAGCAAGATCCCCAATTCCATACTCTTATGGAAAGGATTTTAGAACGAAACAAAGAAAGATATTTTCTTTCATTAGCTAATCAAGGAGCTAAGTTACCTCACAATTTCGATATAGAAGGGATTAAACAGAATCCTGAAACTCCTCCTAATGACTTTAGTGCCCTTACTCAATAGATAAAAGAATTACAAGGGAAAATAAAGGAGATGCAAGGGGGTACAACAAAGAAGTATGTTTTGGAAGACATATCTCCTTATCCATTTGATAGGAGTCTTCAAATGATCCTTTTTCCAAAACATTGCGAAATCCCTAAATTTGATAGATACAATGGAAAAACTGATCCCATTGAACATGTGAGGGATTTCCGAAATATGAGTCTAGAATTCGCCTATGACGATACCTACTTAATGCGATTATTTCCACGAAGTCTAGGTGCACAACCCATGGAGTGGCTTTCTAAGATCACTCCCCCCATCAAAACCTTTGAGGAGTTAATAAATCAATTTATATCACAATACTCCTACAACATTCAACACCAGATAACAATGCTTGATCTTTGTAAAGTGAAACAAAAAGTAGGAGAATCCTTCACTACATTTTTGCAAAGGTGGAGAAGGTTGTTTGTGCGATATTTCCGTCCTATTCCTGAAAAGGAAAAGATGGATATCTTCATCAATAGCCTAGATCAAGAATTAAGCTATAAGCTTAATCTTCATTGTCCTCATAACTTTGAAAAACTGATTGAAAACGCAATCACCATTGAAGGGGCCTTGGTTAAACGAGGAGTGATAAAACTTGATAATCCAAGTACATCCAACCAAAACAACAACGATAAAACAAGGTTTTGGAACAGAAATAAAAATGTTGTCAATGATGGTATAGTAGATGCAAATAATCTACGAACAAGACCATCTATCTTTAATCTATCAAGTGCTCCACGAAACAATCAACAAGCAAATACCAACCAACAAGGAAGCAACAATCAACAAGGACAAAACTCCAAGCAAGAAAGCATGACCAATCAAAACACCAAGGATAATCGTGGTAATTTCAATAACAATCTTGGCAATACCCAAACATCAAACCCATCCAGACCTCCATTCTTTTCAAATTGACAAAATTTTACCACTTTGGGTCAATCTCTTGAGTCTACTCTTAAAGAGCTTCTTGATAATAAGGTTATCACCTTACCGCCACAAAGAGATTATGAGCCACGAGTCAAACCACCATCATGGAATGACTTGTATTGACATAATTATCATGTTGTAAAATTAGGTAGAGACCAGTGTTTGTCGGCTTTTTAAATTTATTTCGAGACCCCAATTGACAATGGCACCATTACAATTGAAGGACATCATACCAATGACGATCATCAAGCATTCAAAGATCCTTTACCGAACTATCAAAAGGGGGAAACATCAGATACAAAAGCAAAAAGCATACATAATGTTGAAGACAATATAATCTGTCACATCTATGTAGATGATCAACGGGTTAATGTTATCAAAATCAAAGGAAAACAAGAATATCAACAGGGTAATGTGACTATGAGAGGACAAGAAAAGGTTGTTTTAAAAGGAAGTTCATCTAAGGCAACTATTTCTCCTCCAAGTCATTATAATCTAGTTGATCAATTAAGAAAAACATCAGCTCAAATTTCCATCCTTGAACTTCTCAAAATATCCCCCATACACAAGAATATTTTAGAAGAAGCTCTTGTAAACACAACTGTTGATACTGATCTGGATGTAAACAAATTTCAAGCTATGGTGGGACATTTGTCTTCCCCCACTTGTCTTTCATTTTCCAAAAAAGATGATGCTTCCATGGCACATCCACATAATTCATCGCTCTATCTTAAAGTCATGATCCATAAACACCGAATCAGACGTGTCTTAATAGATGGAGGAGTTGGTTTAAACATTTGTACTTTAAAGTTAATACATGCCTTGGGAATATCAGAAAATTCTATTGATCCACGAAGGAAAATAACTATCAAGGCATATGATGATGAAGAAAGAGCTTCTAAAGGACTAATAATGCTACCTATCAGAGTGGGACCTGTTGTGAAAAATACTTTTTGTCAGGTTCTAGATCGGGATCTTTCCTATAACATACTTTTGGGTCGTCCATGGATTCATGATATGCAAGCAGTACCATCAATGTATCATCAATGCCTCAAGTTTCCATACGATGGACAAGAAATAACCATACAAGCTGATTACAATAACACACAAACTTGTTCAAATCTTCGAGCAACTCAAGACACCTTTGTGCCACATAATAGGGAGGCTCTTGCTGTTTCTTCTTCTAATCTACAAGTCCAATTGCAAGAATTGACAAAGAATCTTGACACTAAGCTAAATTTTAAAGACAAAGGGGTAGGTGAATATTCACTATATCTTTCTACCTTACCTCCTTCTCCGAGGTCGCATGGTCAGCCAACCTTATCAAATCAAAAGATTGCAACAGCCTCTACATCCCAAGCTTCTGTGCCAATCACAAAGTTTGACGGAAAATTCATTAAAGCCAACACCACTGAAGAAGAAGCTGAAGATAGGGACATCCTAAGTTGGCTATACAAAGATGAAGATGAATCTCTCTTGCACATTAAGTTACCTACAAAACAATATGGTAAAGGGTACGCTATCATGCAGAAAATGGGCTATGAAGGAAATGGTCCTATAGGAAAGAGAAGAGAAGGAATCGTGGAACCAATTCAACCTATTTCAATACATCCAAATGATAAAACAGGACTTGGATATGGTAAAGATATAGAAGACTCTACTTCACAACAAGCACAACCAACTCATGAAGGAGGATCAATGTCAGATAAACCTCATGAATCAGTTTTCCAATTGCAGAATAGTTCAGATACTGATTCTAATGAATATGAATTGGACACCATTTATAATGATGAATTTTGGAGAGACAAACAAGTTGATACTATACACAAATATGCACCCGTTCTCATACAAGGAGAAGGTTCAAGGCCTCCACTTGATTATGTTTTACAAAGCGATCATGACTCAAGTGAGGATGATTCATATTTTAACGAGATTGAAGATCAACAGGAGAATACCATCATAGACCTTGTCTACTATGAAGATGACAACCACATCATGACTTTGACAGTTCAAGACCTTACCCAACCTAATGATCCCATGTCTTTAGTTTATCCGAAACTTATTGATTGGGACAATGATGCACCTATCCACATCCCTACATTTCATGATGATCAGGACATTATAAATTTCCTTTGTTCCTCTAATGAGGAAAACAATTGTTTTATCCAAGAATGTCATACTCACGATTTTGATAAGGAGGGTGTCAAGTCTCTTAGCTGCAAAATAAATGAAATAAAAGATGGATCTATTGGTGAAAACCAAAAAATGGCAATGGTAGATCACAACAAGAGAAAAATAAAGAGCGAATCCGACAGTGAAAACCTTTCTGAGGCATTGAAGGATGAGAAACTTGACACTCTTCCCAAGCATTATCATGAGAGATCTTCTATTTTGATCGAACCGACATAATCAATTAACATAAGTACAGCAGAGCAGCCAAAAATCTTGCAAATTGCAGCGTCATTAACAGTTGAAGAAGTCCTGAAATTCATGGAGTTCTTGAAGGAGAATCAAATTAATTTTGCTTGGTCGTATGCTGATATGCCAGGGTTGGATCCTAATCTTATAATGCATCATTTATCTATAAACGCAGGGGAAAAGCCTGTAAAGCAAAAACTCAGAAAAATGCATCCACATGTTGCATTATTGGTCAAAGAGGAATTAAAGAAGCTTCTAGATGTTGGGTTCATTCGGACTATTGACTATGCAGAATGGATTTCCAATATTGTACCTGTTTCAAAGCTAGATGGAAGGATTAGAGTTTGTACAGATTTTAGAGATTTAAAGAAAGCTTGTCCCAAAGATGACTTTCCTTTGCCCAACATAGATATGATTGTTGATTTAACTGCCGGCCATGCAATGTATTCATTAATGGATGGATTTTTAGGAGATAACCAGATAAAAATTGCACCAGAGGATCAAGATAAAACAACATTTACATGCCCTTGGGGTACCTATTGCTGGAATGTAATGCCATTTGGGTTAAAGAACGCCGGAGCCACTTATCAAAGAGCAATGACAACCATTTTTCATGACATGATACACACATTCATGGAAGACTACGTTGATGATTTACTTGCCAAATCTCATACAAGAGAAGAACATCTAGAAATCTTGTCAAAAATCTTTACCAGAATGGAGAAGTTCAATGTTTGACTCAATCCAAAGAAATGTGTCTTCGGCGTTACATCTGGTAAACTCCTAGGATACATTGTTTCAGAAAAGGGCATAGAAGTTGATCCAGAAAAAGTACAAGCTATAATGGACATGCCGCCACCATGAAATATCAGTCAGCTTCGATCATTGCAAGGGCGACTACAATCCATTAGAAGGTTTATAGCTCAACTGGCAGACAAAAGCTTACCATTTACACATTTATTGCATAAAAATGTCCCATTCAAATGGGAAGATAAATGTGAAACAACATTCAATCAAATCAAGCAATATCTTATGAACCCACCAGTTTTAATTCCACCCATTCCAGGAAAGCCACTCATACTCTATATTTCAGCAACAGAAGTATCCTTGGGAGCATTACTAGCACAAGAGGATTCTATAGGCAAAGAAAGGGCCATATACTGTATCAGCAGAACTTTAACAAGTCATGAATTAAACTACACTTTCATAGAAAAAGCTTGCCTCACAGTGGTGTTTGCTTCTCAAAAGTTGTGACACTATATGTTGGCTCATACAGTTAAGCTGATAACCAAGATTGATCCACTAAAATACCTACTAAGCAGAGCTACTTTAACAGGGAGACTTGCAAAATGGGTAATGATCTTAAGTGAGTTTGACATTCACTATGTAGATCGAAAAGCTATTAAAGGACAGGTCATTGCAAATCAGTTGGCCAAAGCACCTTTACAAGAAGAAAATCCAATGCACATTGAGTTTCCTAATGCAGATGTCTTCACAACAACAATTCAGAAATCATGGACATTGTACTTTGATGGATCCTACACGCAACAAGGCTCGGGGGCAGGAATTCTTTTTGACACACCTGAAGGAGATAACATACCAAAATCATATTGATTGATGTTTCCTTGTACAAATAATATAGCTGAATATGAGGCATTGCTTATAGGGATAAAAATAGCCTTGGAATGGCGGATTACAAAGCTGCAAGTCTATGGTGATTCACAACTTGTCATCAATCAAATCGATGATGATTATCAAGCTAAAGATGATAAGTTTCTACCTTACAAGAATATGGTGGGTGATTTTAAAAAGTATTTTGTGTCAATCAAGTTTTCACAAATCTCAAGGATTGATAATAAAGTTGCAGATGCAATGGCTACAATTGCTTCCTTGTTACAATTGTCAGAAGGTAAAAAACGGTACGAATTCTTGGTGGAACAATTGTTTTCTCCCACCTATGATAATCCAGAGACCCAAGTCATATATCATTTAATCGGTTCTGACTCACCTTTATATGGCAAGACTTATACCTATTTAAAAGATAACATCTTACCTCCAGATTTATCCCGCAACCAAAAAAGGAATTTCATCACACTTCCGTCATCTCGTTATACCTTGATCCGGCGGCATCCTTCTAGGCCATTAGTCTTTATAGGTACACTCCTTGATGCTCTTGAATGCTTAGCCAGATCTATAGAAAAAGCCTTACAAGAGGTTCATGGTAGTATTTTGGAACTCATTCAAGTGGTTTTAACTTTAGCCAAGAAACTTGTCGAGAATGGGATATTCTTGGCCTACCATGGAGATTCTTTTACTTTTGTCAAGAAGTGCTCTAAATGCCAGATCCATGGTAATCTTATTCATGCACCTACACAGGAGCTGCAACCTTTCACTCTGATATGGCCTTTTTCTCAATGGGGACTAGATCTTATTGGCAAAATTCATCCTTCATCATCAAATGGGCATAAATTCATTATCACAGCTACGGAGTATTTTACAAAATGGATTGAAGCTATTCCTTTGACGACCGTGACTGGTAAACAAATCTCTTCATTCATTCTGAATTGCATCATTTGTAGATATGGAATTCCTAATTCTATCATTATTGATAATGGGAGGCCTTTTCAAGGAAGTCAGGATGTGAGTAGACTTTGTGAAGATTTCACATCCAACATGAGTTCTCTACACCTTACACTATCCACAAGGTAATGGTCAAAGCGAAGCCTCAAACAAAACAATTTTGAAGATCTTAAAGAAGATAGTAAATGATGCGGTGCGTGATTGGCATGTCTAATTAAATCCAGCTTTGTGGGCATACAAAACCAACATTCACACACCAATAGGAGCTACCCCATATGCCTTGCTCTATGGAGTAGAAGCAATCTTACCACTAGAGGTTGAAATACCTTTGCTTAGGGTCTCGCTCAAAGGGGTACGATAAATAGAAGAGGACTATAGAGTATATCTAAGCTTGCAAGAGTTAAAACATTAGATGAAAGGCGTCAACATGCAGCTGATCATTTGAAAGGTTACCAACAAGTTATGTCCCGTAGCTATAATCACAGAGTTAAACCACGGAAATTTCAAGTGGGTGACTTAGTTTTGAGAGAAAATCCGCGTAATCAACAAAGGCTGAGGAGAAAGAAAAGAAAAGGAAAATTTAGACAAAGCTGGCAGGTCCATTTTTATCATCATTAGAATTATGCGGTTAAGGGCATACTCGATTATCTCACGTCAGAAGGGACCTGTTTGAAGAAACCGATCAACAACATTCATTTAAGAAAAAAGTTCTAATATGCGAATCATCAAAGCTGGAAAAAAAATCAAAAACATCAGAAAAATCCTGAAAAAGTGCAATAAAAATAAGTGGCAAAAATTTGGCAAACAGGCGCTACTTGTGATCAAAATAGGCTCCTCCATCTATTATCTTATGTCTTGCATTCACTTTAGGCATCATCCATTCATATCTATCATCTATACATATCTTTCATATCCATATCATATGAAAGGGATCCTTATGTTTCATCATGGCTTGATGAAATTTGTACATATCCATACTCTTTAGGTTAAGTTTACACTGGGGGAAAAAAGTAGAAACATAGACTGAACAAGAGGGGGACAACAAGCTTTTTGAACATCACAAACAGATGCAAAACAGTTTGTCAAAACACAACAAACATGGCTGCATCAAATCAATCACCACATACTTATTCATTTCCAATTGAAATCAAAACAACATGATCCAAACAAACATCAAAACAAGAACATCAATGATGATAATCAAGATTGGATGATCTTAATCTGAATAATGTTTGAAATATTTTAGGCAAGATTTGAATGGTTGTTTGATTTTTTTCCTATCATATCTGGAGCAATTCAATGATACATATTATTGAACTAGAAAGAAACTTAAAGGAAGGAGTATGATTTTTCTTGCAATACTATTTAGGAAATCATTAGTACTATACAAATTAATTGTGAGACATGCTCTACTAAGCATCGTAGTGACATTTTAATTTGCGAAGCGGGTTAACTCTTGTCACATTTATGCAAACAATGCACAAGATCATCTCCGGTTTAATTATACCCTGAATGCTTGTATTATCTTGCTATATCAAAAATCATGAAAGCAATACTCAAGTCATCACTGGTGCTAACATACCCTTTGATGCTTGTATTAACTTTCAACATTTCAATGCTCTATGATGATACAAAAAGCACAAATAAGCTCTCCAAATGACAATATTGTATGAATATCCTGCATGGTTAGTATAGATTGCATTCATGTTAGGATCTGCATTTTGCATTTATAGATTTTCCCAAAAGCTGGCAAAGTATCAAGTGTTTCATATCTTTTTGAATACATGACTGAGTATATTTTGACATTCACAAAAACATCATTTCATACATTTTTCATATATATTTGCATCAGAAAATCACAAAAACAAAGTGTACATCATAATCAAAACATTTATAAGCATTCATAAATTATATCATCCATCATATTCATATAATCATTCATCAATAGATTTTACTCATGCATATATATACATCATAAACATAAAAATTGAGAAACTATCATATCGTAACACATCATGCATATATAGAAAATCCATCCATTCATCATAAATCATCGTTGTATTTCATATATCTCAAAAATGAATGTCAAAATATACAAAGATGTCAATCATATAT
>VDFB02246462.1:0-11485 GCA_007258455.2 Sequoia sempervirens
ACATATCAAGATATTTGGTGATTCACAATTATTCATTAAACAAATAAATGGGACATATCAAACAAAGCATGACAAATTATTGAAATACAAGGATCTCACAATGAATTTGTTAGAGAAGTTTGAATCATTTACCTTTGAAAACATCCCACGAAAGGATAATCAACATGTGGATGCAATGGCAAGTGTAGCTAATCTTATATCACCTCAAGATCCTTCAAAGGATTTCACATTTACTGTTCATCCAATCATGAAACCATCGATTGAATTTGAAATTGAAGATGTATTAATAACAACTATGGAAAGCTCTAGTGAATGGTATTCATTGATATTTATTTATTTAAATGGGGGTACCTTCCCTGAGTCAACAACTAAAAATACTTGGGATCATCTTTGCAAACTTGCAGCTAAGTATATAATTCTCGCTTACATATTATATAGAAGATCCTTTAATGGAATTTTACTTAGATTCCTTAAAAAATCTGAAATTGCCATAACACTTGAAGAAGCTCATGTAGGTGCCTATGGAGGTCATTTTGGAGGCAGATCATTAGTTCAAAAAATCATTCACATGACATATTACTAGAGACATGATATGGAAAAATATTTCTTTTAATATGTTAAGAGATGTCACAATTTTAGGAACATAGCAATTTGATTCACACTCCCACTTCTAAACTTCATGACCAAATTCCTATTTTTCCATTCTTGGTATGGAGACTGGATATAATTGGAAAAATCTCAGCACCTTCCTCTGCTAGACATACCTTTATAATCACCGCGACAGATTACTTCACACAATGGGTAGAAGCTATTCCTCTTTGATCAACAACTGCTGATGTAATATGTCATTTCATATTGGAACACATTATTTCTCACTTTGGAATTCCTTCATAATTGATTTCAGACAATGGTACACCATTTAAGAATAATGACGTGAAGAAATTCCTAGAAACATTTAATATCCAACATCTTTCTTCAACATCCTACTACCCACAATGTATTGGTCAAGCTGAATCAACTAATAAGACTCTTAGAAAAATCCTACGAAAGATAGTAAACAAACGCAATAAGGATTGACATACACACTTGATGTAATAACCCTCCTAGTTGCTAGTTGGACTCATTAGTTTTATGCTTTGATTTGATACTTTGATACATTGATGCTATGGTGATACTGTTTGGTGTGATTGGTTAGTTAGACATTTGATGATGCTGTTACTCTTTTTCTGGACATGATTATTTCATATGACATTGTGGTTGGAGATGTTAGTTGATTTTCATATTCATGTTATGATGTGATGATTTAATAGATTATGCCATGAGATGAATTGTTAGTATTAGAAATGTTATTTTTATCAATCATATTATAATTGTTAGAATAGACGTGATGAAGGACAGTGTAGCATCACTCATTGCGAGTGCTCTGTTACGCTGCGATTCCTTCTCACAACACAATGCTCTGATTTATATATATATATGCACACGTACACAACTTCGTTTGTATGCAGGAATTGCAGGTACATAGTCTCGATTCCACCTGCTTCGGCAGGACAGGGCGAGCACAAATAACCCAACGGTACAAAGTTGATATAGAGGTGTCAATGAAGTTTGCCCGTTCCATGATGTCAGACCGACTGGTTGCATGGTATTGTATGTTCAGTATTTGTCATGTTTTGTAGTTGTAGTTGTGTTATGTTACTGTTGGTAGTTCATGTGTTGTGATGTTTCAATTTAAAAATTGTTGATTAAAAATTAGATTAATTTGTATTTAAAATATTTAAATGTTATTTGGTGAAAAGCCATGTGTTTTATTAAATATCAAATGGTGATTTGTCAAAGGTAAATAAAATTGTCAGTTGGAAAATTAATAATAAAATAAATTAATTAAGTCAAATTTTGTGCATGCACAAGACTGTTAAAAATGGAGTTTTATAATAATAATAAGAATATTAATAATTTGGACAAATGGAGAAATTGCAAGATTGTTTTTAGAAAATGGTGGTTGGGTGCATGTAAGAGGAATAATATAGTGGGTTTTCGAAAATGGAAAAAGGGGGGGAATCTTTTGCTGGAAAAACATTATTGTAATATTTTAGAATTGGGAAAAAAGAAAGAAAAAAAGAAAAGAAGAAGGAGATTGTGCTGGAAAGCTTTGGGGAGGAGAATCTGTCAAAAAGTAGAGGAAAGGAGGAAGGGGCAAAAAGCTTTTCGTAGGGCTAATTGGAGCAAGCTTTTCGTCACACTACAATCAGCAGGAGTCCAGGTTCTAAAATTCTTTTCCTTTCTTTATTCTTGTTTAAAATCTCAATTAAAATCATAGGAAAATCTGTTTTATTTACAAAATATGGATTAGCAAAAGAATTAGAAAACAAAATCTACTTTATTGCAAAAATCTGGGTTCAATCTTGAATGAGGAAACGATCTGTTTAATCTGCAAAATATGGGTTCTAAACAATTTGGGAAAAATCTAGGTTTTTTAAAAATTTGGGAAAAAATTTGGGTTTCAATTGATTTAAGAAAATCTGTGTATTTACAACAAATCTAGGGTTTCAAAAGTTTAGGAAAAAGCTGAGTTTCAAATTGTTGAAGAAAATCTGGGAATACAACAATTGGGAAAAATCTGTAAATTTAAAATAACCTGGGTTATAAAATAATTTGGGAAAATTACTAGTCTGCTAAAAAAATCTGTTGTCCTTCTGAAATTATATTACTGCTCTAAAATTTGTATACCTCTGTTGTTTAAATTCTCTGTAGAACTTTATTTCTTTATTAAAATTCCAGTTTATTCAGTAACCTAACTATTTCCTGATATATAAATTAATATATATTTTATATATAAAATGTAAATTGCATTTTGTGTTTCCAGTTGTGTTGAATTTCTGGGAATTGATTTTATCTATTTTATTTTTATTTTATTTTAATTTATTTTCTTAGGGCCGAACTAGTCGGCGTCTGTCCCTGTGAAGGACGAAATTCGTTTTTTGAAAAACGAAATGAAAATTTTAAAAAAATTACATATAAAAAATTATATATAAAATTTTGTTAAAGAAAAAAATTTAAAGTGAGGGTGTTGGCCATTAAAGATACCCATCTTGTGAGATGTAAATTTTGCCCTTGCAATGATCCAAGCAGTCCACAGGGCTTTACTTGACGACGGCTACTTTTCAATGTTATGTGCTTTGTTTTTTAAATTAGTTTTTACTTTTAATTTGAGTCTATAGAAATTGAGAATATTTGTATAAGATTTTATTTATTTATTTAATTTAGTTTAAATTGTAATTTATGGAAATATTATATATATATATAGGAATTTAAGTTATTTTTATTTATTAAATTTAGTTTAAATTTTAATTTATGAAAATATTAACAGGAATATAAGTTGTTTTCTTAAATTAAATTTAGTTATATATATGTATATATATATAGGAATGTTTAGTTATATATATAAAATAGATGATGGATTATAATATATTATATTATATATGCAATCGACAGATTGTAAAGTTAAAATAGTTGTTTCTGTTCTAAATAACAATGTAATTGTTTTGTTTTAAAACGAAATGCAAATAATATTATTATAATAAAAATTTAATATATTATTCGCATTTAATAACTGATCTTGTTTTTTGTGAAGTTAATAATTGATCATGGGAAAATTGTAATGTTCCATGTCTTATCTGCTTGAGTAAAGATGTCATAGTAGTTTTGAATTCATTGAATTATGCGTAGTTTCACTCTGTTTTTTGTGCTGGTTTTAATGTCGATGTGGGAACCCGGTTGTTGGCTTGAAACCTTTGTTCCAGAGGCTGGTTTAATCTGGGATGTTAATCTCATTTTGAATTTTATCTTTGGAGTTGAAAACTTATAGTTCTTGTTTGGAGGGGTTGAACATTTGTTGAGACCTTTTGGTTCTGAGTTGTTGCGAGAGGGTTAATGCCTCACTTGTATTTGTTTTGGGTATCATGCTTATATGTTGAGGTTCAACCCTTGTCTTGTTTCAATTTTCTGTTAGGAGTCTTAGGGAGAGTGGCTCTTCGTGGGGGCCGGCGCCTCGGTTAAGGGGAAGTGCATAGGAGAACCCACGAAGAGTAGTTAAACAAGTGATAATTTAAAAATAGAATTAGGGGGATGGGTAGTAAACCACTCAAGATAAAAGAAATTGGATTCCTCATCTATGCATTAGGGCTATCATAGACTAATGATAGATTGAGAAGGCCGTGGTCGGCAAAGTCATGATCTTGTCTTCATGAGAGGTTATTGACTCCGCACGAGCTACCCTATGGTGCCGGCGCCTCATGCAAGAGGAAGAGCCAGGAGATCCATAGATGGGTGTCAGCGCCTCAAGTTGGAGGAAGAGCCAAGAGATCCCATGAGAGCTGTGCGATGACACTCTCCACTAGACTTCCTATTTTGCCTTGTTGCCTTTGCCTCTGGACATGTATTTTGGACTTGGATGTTGTATCAGTTTCCTTAGCTTGTATTCATATTGTTGATTTGGACTCTTGTACTAATGTTTATGAGTATTCTTTGGTGGCTTGTTATTGTCATTGCTTGGTTTAATTGTGTTCTCTGAATTGTATTTAAGTTTGTACCTTGTTGTCATGGAGTCGGTTTGGCAATCATGGTCGAGTTCACTTCATTGTTACCTCTGAGCATGGAGGGTGAGTTATCTTTAATTCACATGGTTGGGTGGAACGTGCTCCGCACCCGTTGGGTTCCCCATCAGCATCCTTGTTCGCAGCTTTTCCGCAGTTGGAGTTGTACCAGTGTTCGCCTTGTTATTCAGCATTCATTGTAAATTGTATCATCCCAATTGTTTGGGAATTTCATTGTAATTATTATATCAAAGATTGTAATGTAACATTATAGCAATGATGTAATAGTTAGGATTCAATGTAATTATTTGATGAGACTGATATGATTGTATTATGTGGTATCTTAATATAATTGCTCTTGGTTTATGGAAGCACATTCATTCATGGTTATTATATTATAATTGGTTACATGGTATATCATTATCTTTTATTTCCATTTGTGGTTGCAATGTAACCTCGCGTGCCCCAGAGAACTAAGT
Source organism: Sequoia sempervirens (assembly GCA_007258455.2). Classification (NCBI taxonomy): domain Eukaryota; kingdom Viridiplantae; phylum Streptophyta; class Pinopsida; order Cupressales; family Cupressaceae; genus Sequoia; species Sequoia sempervirens. The sequence continues at coordinate 5,075 of VDFB02246462.1, forward strand.
GAGTTAATGTGATGTAATATGTTATGTGATTATGGTTAATGTATTGTAAGTTTAACTTAATTGTTGTAAACAAAAAAAAAAATTATTTGCCTTTTTGAGTTCTCTGGGGTTTGCATGGCGGGCGTTACAACTTGGTATCAGAGCTAGGTTTGCAAACGCTGGGGTCTCTGGGTAGTTAGGTCCATTAAGTAACCTCTCGTTTGAACTCTGGAGCTTATTTGTACCTTTATCTTGTTGTGCAGAAGTATGCCTCGAGGTAGAGGACGTGGCCAAGCAAGGGGCCGCGGTGCTGGTCATGGAGCAAACCGGCGAAGTCCTTCAGTTCCCAGTTCTCATGGTTCTGAGCATGAGGAACAGCCAAGTCTTCACAATAATCCGTCAGGTGGTCAGAATCCAGGGCAGCCTGGATTAGATGGTTCCTTGCAGCATATTCTTGGTGAAATTTTGGCTCGTTTGGGACCCAGGCCAGAGGAGGAGCCGCGGATTGAAAGAGAAAGAGAAAGGTCACCGAGGCGGAGGGAAATAACCTCTGATCAGGATGCAGTTCTAGCAGGCCATATGAGGGATTTGTTGAGAGCTCACCCACCGACATTTGATGGTTCAGGAGGTGGACTAGAGGCTGAAACTTGGCTAATTGACCTAGATCGTTGCTTCGCCATGCACCCCTATGGTAGCAATACCAAGGCTCGGTGCGCGGTTATGCATTTGCGAGGCTTCGCATCTACTTGGTGGCGTCTTGAGGAACAAAAATTGCACCTTGATATCAGTATGGTCACTTGGGAATTATTCTTGGACAGGTTCAGAGCTCGTTTTCTCTCAGACCATTGGAGGCAGCGCAGGGCTGACGAGTTTCATGATCTCAAACAGTTGTCTATGTCAGTGGAACAGTATGAGCGACGCTTCTATGAGTTGAAGCAGTATGCAGGGATTAGCCACGATGAGGGCATGTTGGTTCAGCACTTTGTTCGGGGTCTTAATGCACGCATCAGTGGTGGAGTGCGAGTCTTCGAGCCGAAGACAATGGAAATGGCAGTGGAGAAGGCTCGCTTGGTGGAGGAGAATTTGGCCATGGCCTTAGGTGGTCACATTGGAGTGTAGATTGGCAGTGCACCTACTCAGGGTTTTAGCACTCATGGGGGTCAGTCTCAGGGAGCAGGATCTTCCAGAAACAGGTTTCAACCCTCGAAAGGGGGTCATCAGCAGCAGCAGCCTCAGCAGCAGCAGTCAAAACAGAAGAACTTCCAATCTCCTCAGAGTGGCAATTCACAGTTTCGCAAGGATCGGAACAGGAACAGGAACCAAGTTCGACAGGAACGTTTTGCACAGCCTTCACCTAGTATTCAGTCAGCGCCGAGTCGTGGGAGCTTTCAGCAGTCAAATGCTCCATCAGGGGGCAGAGGTTTTGGCAGGGGTACTGGGTGTTACTCTTGTGGGCAGCAGGGGCACATTGCCAGATTATGTCCTCAGAGGAGCACTTCAGGTTTTAATCAGAGGCCAGTTGGTTCAGAGCCGACAGTAGGTGATGCAGGGAGGTCTCATCGTGTATTTGCTGCAGTGGATAATCGATAGGCAGACCACCAGAGCACCGCCATTGAGACTTCAGGTGTGTTACATGATACTAGCATTTCTATACTTTTTGATTCCAGTGCATCTGATTCCTTTATATCTCCTCTTGTGGTTGAGCGATGTGGACTGGTGGCAACTAGTCAAGGCGAGAAATGGCAAGTAGAATTGGCTTCAGGGTCAAAGCTTGTTGTAGAGAAGCTTGTGCAGGATTGTAGCTTGAGTATAGGGGCTTTGTCAACTAAAGTAAACCTCAGAATCCTCCCACTTGGCTCATATGATGTTGTCTTGGGCATGGATTGGTTGAGTGCACACCGTTCCATAATTGATTGTCGCCATAAATCGGTGCGGTGCTTTGATGATTCTGGAAATGAGGTGGAAATCATAGGTGTTCAAAAACCCGTTTCTTTACGAATGATCTCTGCCATGCAGCTCAAAAGGTACTTTCGGCAGGGTTGTCAGCTCTTTGCTGTATCTTTGAGTGACTTGGAGTCAGAGGATAGTCAAGGGGTGTCTTTGGAACAATACCCTCTCCTTAAGGAGTTTTCTGATGTGTTTCCAGAAGAGATACCTGGTATGCCACCTAAGCGAGATATAGACTTCAGGATTGATTTGGTACCTGGAGCTGAGCCAATATCTCGAGCTCCATATCAGATGACAACGCAGGAACTTCAGGAACTCCGGTTGCAGCTGGAAGAGTTGTTGGCTAAGGGCTTTATCCGCCCAAGTGTTTCTCCTTGGGGAGCACCTGTGATTTTTGTGAAAAAGAAGGATGGTTCTCTTCGCTTGTGTATTGACTACAGGCAGTTGAACAAGGTAACAGTGAAGAACCGATATCCATTACCCAGAATTGATGATCTTTTCGATCAGATAAAAGGGGCAAAGGTGTTCTCTAAGATTGATCTCAAGTCAGGATATCATCAGTTGAGGATTGCTGATCCAGACATTCATAAAACAACATTTCGTACTCGATATGGACATTATGAGTTTACTGTGGTGTCGTTCGGGTTGACGAATGCGCCTTCAGTCTTTATGAGCCTAATGAATGGAGTGTTCAGAACATTCTTGGATAGATTCATCCTTGTGTTTCTCGATGACATTCTGATTTATTCTAGGTCTATGGAGGAACATGAGGAGCATCTAAGGTAGGTGTTGCAGTGCTTAAGGAGTAATCAGTTGTTTGCCAATCTCAAGAAATGTGAATTCTATAAAACCGAAGTTCAGTATTTGGGTCATGTAATTTCTGGTGAGGGAATTTTGGTTGATCCTGCAAAGATCCAAGCTATTGTGGATTGGCCCGCACCCACAAATGTTTCTGAAATTCGCAGCTTCATGGGGCTTGCAGGATACTATAGGCGTTTTGTCCAAGGGTTTTCTAAGTTGGCTCATCCTATCACTTCCTTGCAGAGGAAGGGAAAGAAGTTTCTTTGGTCTGAGCAGTGTCAGTTGGCTTTCCAGACTTTGAAGGACAAGCTAACTAGTGCTCCAATCTTAGCAGTTCCTGATCCATCAGGTGATTTTGTTGTGTGTACTGATGCTTCATTGGAAGGCTTAGGGGCTGTGTTGATGTAGGAGGGGCGAGTGATTTCTTATGAATCATGAAAGCTTAAGGATCATGAACTCAATTACCCCACTCATGACTTGGAGTTAGCTGCAGTTGTGCATGCCTTAGTAAGGTGGCGACACTTTCTCCTTGGTCATCAGTTCCAGTTGCATACAGATCATCGTAGTCTACAGTACATCTTTACGCAGTCGAACCTAAATGCAAGGCAGAGAAGGTGGAAGGAATTCTTATGCGAATATGATTTTGAGGTGAAGTATATTCAGGGCAAAGAGAATGTGGTGGCAGATGCGTTGAGTAGACGCAAGCATGAGATTTCCGCTTTGGCTCTTGAGGTTGATTTGAAAAGTCAAATCTTTGCAGCTCTCTCTTCAGATGATTGGTATCAAGCAGTGAAATCGGAGATTGAGTCAGGCAGAGCTTTGGAAGGAAAATTTTCTGGATACTCTATGGGTTCTGATGGTGTTTTGCTTTATGGAGGCCGAATGTATGTACCTCCTGCAGAGGGTCTTCATACCCTAATCTTTACTGAAGCTCATAGAGCTCCTTATTCAGCACACCCAGGAGTTAAGAAAATGTACGCTGATCTTCGCTCACTGTATTTTTGGGCTGGAATGAAGCGTGACATTGCTGATTTTGTGGCTAGGTGTCTGGAATGTCAGAGAGTTAAGGCCGAGCATCACCATCCAGCAGGTTTGTTGCAGCCTCATCTTGTTCTGGAGTGGAAGTGGGACATTATTTCTATGGATTTCATTGTCGGGTTGCCTGTCTTCCAGGAGACACGACGCTATCATGGTCACTGTTAATAGGTTGACCAAGGTATCCCATTTCTCTCCCATTCGATCTTCCTATACTGCTTCAGTGGTGGCTAGGGTGTTCATGGAAGACATTGTTCAATTGCATGGGATACCGCGCAGGATTATTTCTGATAGAGATCTGGTATTCACATCTGCTTTATGGACATCTTTGCAACGGTCCTTAGGGACTAAGTTGAATTTTAGTTCTGCCTACCATCCTGAGACAGATGGTCAGACTGAGAGAGTTAATCAGGTGCTTGAGGATATGCTTCGCATGTATGTCATGGACCAACAATCTCGTTGGGAAGATTATCTGCATTTGGTTGAGTTTTCCTATAACAATGGTTATCATAGTTCGATTGGCATGGCTCCTTTCCAGGATTTATATGGTCGTCCTTGTCATACCCCTTTGAGCTGGGATCGACTGGAGGACAGGGTTCTTCTTGGACCTGAGATGCTTTGTGATATGGAGCAGCAGGTAGCTCGCATCCGAGAGCATCTTGTAGTAGCTCAGGACAGGCAGAAGAAGTTTGCTGATGCACATAGAGTTGATCGGCAGTTTTCAGTAGGTGATCGAGTGTTTCTTCGGGTTCGTCCTCGGAAGAGCCCTATTCGTTATGGAAAAGGTTCTAAGCTTGCACCCTGTTTTGTGGGTCCGTTCGAGGTGTTAGAGCGTATTGGTCCTGTTGCCTATCGCTTGGCCTTGCCACCCAGTCTGTCGCGGATTCACGATGTGTTTCATGTTTCTGTTCTTAGGCCTTATTTTCCTGATGTTACTCATGTACTTGATTGGAATGCTCTACAGGTCGAGGACGGGCAGCTAGCTCTAGAGCCCGTGGCCATGGTGCAACACAGGAGACTCGTTCTCAGAGGCAGGGATATTGAGCAGGTGAGGGTCCAGTGGGACCCCAATGATGAGACTTCAGCGACATGGGAGGATGCTTCCCATATCAGAGAATCCTACCCTTACTTGTTTTCTGGCTTACAGGAGTAAGCCGAATTTAAGGGGGGGAGGATGTAATAACCCTCCTAGTTGCTAGTTGGACTCATTAGTTTTATGCTTTGATTTGATACTTTGATACATTGATACTATGGTGATACTGTTTGGTGTGATTGGTTAGTTAGACATTTGATGATGCTGTTACTCTTTGTGTGGACATGATTATTTCATATGACATTGTGGTTGGAGATGTTAGTTGATTTTCATATTCATGTTATGATGTGATGATTTAATAGATTATGCCATGAGATGAATTGTTAGTATTAGAAATGTTATTTTTATCAATCATATTATAATTGTTAGGTTAGACGTGATGAAGGACAGTGTAGCATCACTCATTGCGAGTGCTCTGTTACGCTGCGATTCCTTCTCACATCACAATGCTTTGATTTATATATATATATGCACATGTACACAACTTCGTTTGTATGCAGGAATTGCAGGTACATAGTCTCGATTCCACCTGCTTCGGCAGGACAGGGCGAGCACAAATAACCCAACGGTACAAAGTTGATATAGAGGTGTCAATGAAGTTTGCCCGTTCCATGATGTCAGACCGACTGGTTGCATGGTATTGTATGTTCAGTATTTGTCATGTTTTGTAGTTGTAGTTGTGTTATGTTACTGTTGGTAGTTCATGTGTTGTGATGTTTCAATTTAAAAATTGTTGATTAAAAATTAGATTAATTTGTATTTAAAATATTTAAATGTTATTTGGTGAAAAGCCATGTGTTTTATTAAATATCAAATGGTGATTTGTCAAAGGTAAATAAAATTGTCAGTTGGAAAATTAATAATAAAATAAATTAATTAAGTCAAATTTTGTGCATGCACAAGACTGTTAAAAATGGAGTTTTATAATAATAATAAGAATATTAATAATTTGGACAAATGGAGAAATTGCAAGATTGTTTTTAGAAAATGGTGGTTGGGTGCATGTAAGAGGAATAATATAGTGGGTTTTCGAAAATGGAAAAAGGGGGGGAATCTTTTGCTGGAAAAACATTATTGTAATATTTTAGAATTGGGAAAAAAGAAAGAAAAAAAGAAAAGAAGAAGGAGATTGTGCTGGAAAGCTTTGGGGAGGAGAATCTGTCAAAAAGTAGAGGAAAGGAGGAAGGGGCAAAAAGCTTTTCGTAGGGCTAATTGGAGCAAGCTTTTCGTCACACTACAATCAGCAGGAGTCCAGGTTCTAAAATTCTTTTCCTTTCTTTATTCTTGTTTAAAATCTCAATTAAAATCATAGGAAAATCTGTTTTATTTACAAAATATGGATTAGCAAAAGAATTAGAAAACAAAATCTACTTTATTGCAAAAATCTGGGTTCAATCTTGAATGAGGAAACGATCTGTTTAATCTGCAAAATATGGGTTCTAAACAATTTGGGAAAAATCTAGGTTTTTTAAAAATTTGGGAAAAAATTTGGGTTTCAATTGATTTAAGAAAATCTGTGTATTTACAACAAATCTAGGGTTTCAAAAGTTTAGGAA
>VDFB02246464.1:0-15428 GCA_007258455.2 Sequoia sempervirens
TGACTAAAAATCAATGACAAATAGTTTAGTCATAAATTTGGTGGTATTACAAATGACTACAAATAAACCACTAAAATAGTCATGTAACTAAAATTAATGACTAAAAATATGACTAAATAAATGACCAAATCAATGACCAAATTAATGACTAAAATCAATGACTAAATAAATGACTAAAATTGTTTAGTCATAGATTTAGTGGTGTTATAAATAACTACAAATAAACCACTAGTAGTCACGTGACTAAAGTTAGTCATTTATATGAAATTTTTAGTAGTTTATTTAGTCATATATTATTGTTTGTGTACTAGTGTTCCATTAGTTTACCTATTTAATCATCAACACAATTTTTTCTTGTCTTACAAGCAAACGTAGACATTCACATTAAATTCATATTTCAAATGCAATTACTATGATCTTTTAGTGGTGTGTGCAATCCAAATTCCAACAAACTTACTAATTGTCTTCTGGCTAAGTATTGTTGCCAAATTTTCACCTACAACTCAATTTGGTAGAGCTGAAGCAGTTTATTCTTATTTTAAGGTGAAAAGATTCTAACATATTTTTTCCATACTTAACCATTGCATATTAAAGTTTAAAAGGAAGAATTCAGTTTTGTTGTGCAATGTGTTACAACAGAAAAGAAAGCATTTACTTTTTCATTCAATGTTTTACAACATACAAGAGGCTACATAAATTATAAGATGTTGCTTCCATTCAGTTTGCAATATTTTATTCATTTCACAATGTTGCATTCATTTTTGCAAAAGAAATATATACAAAATTGAATAAGTGTTGCTTTTATATTCATTGGAAAGAAAAGAGAAATCAAATGTCCCACACAAGCCGTGGGAGTAGCTAAACTAAAGCAACATATAACATATCCTATACATCTGAAGATTAAAGTAATAAAGGAACATATAATAAAAGATATATCCATAATTTCTTGTTGGTGTTTGGTGTTGATCTTTGTTGATGCCTGTCCCTCCTCGCTCTTGATATTCAAGTGAACCTGCATCATGATAGGAGAGTTGGTTAGAGATCCGGAAATGAATCTCACTATGTGCCCTATCAACAAAAATATAGCACATGTTTATGATACATTAGATCAACAAACATTAGATGTATGCAAGAAAGTCTGAAAATAAATATCACAAGAGCATTGAGCTTCACTATTTTTTATCTAACATGTTTGTTCATTGTGCAGGTATAGGAGAAATCATGTTGTTGATTCATTTCTCAAGCACACGAGCATGTGGAAAAGATGGCTCTACAAGGTTGATCCCAAAAGATGCTGTACCTTAATTTCAAGAGGGGAATGAGATATAATATTCATATTGCTCAAGCAAAAGAACATTTCAACCAAGAGGGTGATCCCACAAGAGTGGTTTACAATTTTGCCAACCGACACCTGAAATTATTATTTTTTTAACTAAATTTACATTCTTCGTGCACCCATAGCATCAAAACCATGAGGAATTTGAAAATGATGCAAAACTAGAAGTCTCATCACATTTTGTACAGTGTATATTCTAAAAATATTTTTCTGGGAATCAAATTGTACTTCTTTTCCACTTCCACGAAAACTAATTTTTTTCAAACAACATTTTTAAAAAGTGTTTTCAACTATATATAACACACAACTTTTTCCATGAAGGATAAAATTTTCTAATTCTTTCAAACTTAGATTTGTAACCTTAATATCCAGTGCTTCCACTTGGTTAGATAGGTTTTTGCTGAATATTTTTCTTTCAATCGTTTTGAAGTCAACCAATACAATTCGCATAGCACACTCCGTATAATGTTCTTTTTTTGTATATACTACCCGGCTTTTATTTTTGGATCAAGACTTCAATATCTAGTGCACTCATATTTTCTTTTCTTTTTGATAATCGTTTCATATTTTCCACATGTGCGCAATCAAAGACCTTTCATTTTCGATGAAAACCCATGCTTAATAAAACTAAAAAAACAAATACATAATAAAACCAAAACATATAAAAAATTATATTTGTTAGATAGATTGCTCAAGACTACCTTAATTCCAATTGCTTGTGAAGATTCCTCTCCATTTTCATCCTCAACCCGAAGCCAAGCATAAAATTTAGGTTTTTTTAGAACAAGGTCAAAAAATTAGGAAAAGGGGTTCGGGCCGAACTCTTCCCAAAAAAGGGGTTTTCTATTTGCTTGTTTGTGTATAGATATCGGGTTCGCTGGTTTAAGGACCCTTTTTTGGTTTGTTCGAACCAATGAGTTCATTCGAATCCCCATAATAAAATTTTTTGGCATGGGGTCAGTTTTACAAGTTTTCCTTCCTCATTCGAATTGTAAACCACTTTTGTGGGTTTACCCAGGAGTATTGATCATTCACGACAACCAGATCAAAAGTCTAGTGAGGCAACCCTCTTTTTGAAATGGTAATCATAGATGAACAATATGCCCATTTGAATACTTAAATAAATGCAAAACAAAATTTAAATACATTTTTTCTTCATTGAAGGATTTTTGTTTGCACGCAAACATGTTATGTTGTCATTGTTTGTTTTCATAGTGTTGTTATTAAATCATATTGCTGCCCTACATCAATATTTCCTACTATTCATGTTGTTTGGAGCATATACAATGAAGGTAAAACATCTAGGAGTCAAGGAGTAATGACAGACAAAGCTCACATAGAGGGGGAAACAAAGGAGGCACTATTCATGGAGTGCTAAAGCATTCAATTATCATTGCAAACATAAAGAGTGAGAAAACAACAATGGAATGAAATTGAAAAAGTTATGACAAAAGTTCTTCTTGCTACATTTGAATAAGGGCAATGGGCAGCCTTAGTAAGTTCCTTTCATTCTTGCATCAAGTGAAGGAGTCTCTAAGAAGCAAAGTGCAAACCTTCTTCATGAAGGAGTTTGAACAAAATCATTAAGATATGGATAATATTCAAACAATGGGTCATTAACATTTGTAGTTGTACATGATTATGTGAGAAGTGAAAGCATTTGGGTGTTCAAATGATTCTCTACCCATGTTTGAGTCACCCAAAGGCACTGTATATTGTTTAGAATACATCATTTCATAAAGACAAACAAATACAAATCAAGTTGTAGCTATCTCTAACAAAATTTTAAAACATATGAGGAGTACAAAGGGGTTTTGGATCTCTACTAGTCATTAAGAGACAAGATTGGTGACTCATTGAAAGAATGGACATTTTCCATGTAAATGCGTTATGGTGAATACAAATCTCCATTTGAAGAGGTGCAATTTTGAGGGATTGTATGCAACATAGAGATCATTAAATGCATACATAACCATTTTATCAAAAATGTTCGTAACATGTTGCATAATAGAACTAACATTTCTTGCTCAGATAGGCACTATACCAAGTAATGGAAAACAATGTGAGAATGCAAAAGACAGATAACAAAAGGGAATTCATCTATTAGTTATGAGAGAATCAAAACCCTCATTGTTTGCAGAAAGGTGCAAACCCAAAAATAAACAAGGCTGCAGCCATAAAATACAAGCTTGTATCTGGAAAATAAGAACACCCAGAATGTATAGTGGGCTCAAGGTGGGGTTCGAGAAACAAACTCATAATGGAGAGAAGATTCTTTTCTTTTCCTTCAGAAAATAAACAATAATGATTAAAGCCTCACATCTACAATGGAGGTCATGGGTTTGAAACCCTTTCTTGCATTCACAATGTGAAGGGAAATGTACAGTTGCAGCCTTACTATACAATGGACTTTCATTTTACAAAGAAGCCATAGACACAGGAACTACAAAAGGTGGAGTATTCAAACTTGTATGAAGAACAAGAATCACTCAAAAATGGAGGGGTCATGGCCTGGAGTTCCATCTTTTTCTTCTATGTCTAAAAAAGTAATCAAACCCATGAGAGGTTTCATTCAGAAAATGAGAAAGCACTTAGAAATTCAATAGGTGGTGGCCAAGAAAATATAGGGAAACCTCATAGATTCAAGAAATGATAAACTAAGATGGAGAGAATGGCATTTTTCGGAAAGCAATAAAACCCAAATTGTATCGAAGAAAAAGTACTCATCATTTTGTTCACAATGAGCTTGAATCGAACTTACTTTTACATGAAACAAAGTGATAATGCAAGATTTGAAGGGTAGGAGCTTACCTTCATTTGTTTGTTATGAGAAAATACATGTAGGGCCGCAAGTTTTCCCATAGTTTTCCTCAAAAAATACTCAAACCAAGTCCTTAATGGTGGCCTCAAGCTAGAGATTTCATCAATAGAAGAAAAAAAATGAGAATACATCAGAAATTCAGTCATGGTCGTGGCTAAAACCATTATAATGCATTCAAAATGAAGATATTGAAGAAATTTTTGCATATTTTTTCAAAGAAGATGCTCACCAATTATTTCCTGAGAAGGCTTGACCTAAAAACAACAAAAATGGTGAAGAATTGAGCTCGAAACTCTAACCCCATGGTGGTTGTGTGCAAAGCCAAAGCAATTTGAAATAGCAAGGTTTAAAATGAGGCCAAAAAGTTAGGGCTTGAAGGTTTTTTTTTAGGGTTATAATTCTTTACCCTAATTCGCCTTTGTGATTTTATCACATTGATTTAAAAATTAAAATGCCTCAACTAATACCTTGCCTTGCTTATATGTTCAAGCTTAGGCTGCAATATGCCTTAGTCATTTGTGATTTTTGGAGAAAAATCAAGTCTATATGCCTTTGATATTTTTCTGGTTTTCATTAGGAAATCAAATGTCTTTGTGCCTTTGATTTATTTTATAACCTTGGAGGAAAAGTCAAGGCTACGAACCTTAGCCATTTTTTATAATTTTTATAGAAAATCAAAATATGCTCAATACTTGGTGAATTCAAATCAAATTCATAGGTTTTGCCATGTATTTTTTGTAAAATCAAGTCAACACTCAAGTCTTTTTGAGTCTTTCTATTTTGTAAAGTTAAAGCTGCAAATGATGTAAAACATTATTAAGGAAATGTTGCTATAAATTGCCTTAATTTTTTTATTTTTTAATGCAATTAGATCAAAGCAAGTGTTGATAGAACTTTCCCATTTCAGTTTGAGTCTTCTTGGGAAAAATAGGAAAAAACCGAACAAATTGAAGTTTCCATTTCTGTTTTCAGTTAGTTTAGGGGTGATTTTTGAGTCTTTTCTAGATCGTCCCTTTTGGGAGGAAAGTTTCCATCATTTTCATTCAGTTTGGAGGCAGTTTGGGCACTATTTTTGAGAATTTTCTTTTGAGATTGAAAATAACTTTGGAGTTTCTATTATGGAGATCAGTTAACTCAAATTTTTCCATTCTCACTATTGGAGACACTTTGGAGCTACGAGTTGAAGAAAAACTTAGTTTTTTCTTAGTTCAAATTTGCTTCTTACTTTCTTGTTCACTTGTAGAAAGCTTTGTAAGCTTGATATTTGTACTCATAATTTCATTTTACATACTCCTTCAGTTTAATAAAGTAGTAGAGCATTCCTATCTCATATTTTTATCTCATTTTGCAATAATAATCTGATGTTGCCATTGTGATTTTGAATTTTGAATCCTTTTTATGTCTTATTGTTGCAATTGTGGTACAAAATTTTTATATAGTGCACAGGTTGTATGTTGTGTATTGTTTCCAAACCTTCATACAAATCATTGTTGTGTCGTATGATGCATTTAAGATTGTGAAAGTTATTGTTTTGAGAACTGGTTGTGAGTTAATTTGGTGAAAAGTTAAAGTTTTGGTGCATCACCTTAAGAGTTTAGTATTTTCATTTTCAAATATCTTTCTAAACCCTTTCCTCAGAAAATTTTGTAGTTTAGGTGATCTTCCAGGGGAACCAACCCGCTCTGGAGATTCATTCTCGCCAGAGGTCACCCACAACCTGAGAGTGTTTCCATGCTTCAACAGGATAGTTAAGTCAAATCTTAGCTAGGGTGCAATCCTGATTGACAACAAGTACTCCTACCTCAACTATGTTCTTGTTCTTCAACCTGTTCCTACACTCACACACACTTGCACTTACAATTTTTTTATTAGTAACATTTAACCAATGCTCGAAACAAAAAAAAATAATTTCTAGATCACAACATTCATACTTCATTTTCAATCATAAAGTTTACATAGATAAACATTTCCGATGACATTGAAATTTTAAATTTATCACAAGTCAAAATCGATAAATTTTCATTTTCCAAAATATTTAAATAACTTCACATTATTAAATGTAAGAAAAAATTGAGATGTGACATATTGGAAAATGGTTGTTGGAATATTTTTTCGCCCACTGAAAATTTTTGGTGTTGGGAAAAATGAGCAATCGTCAAGAAAATAAAAAAGGGTGTCAATTTTTAGATGCCATCAAGCAGCAAGAAAGGGCTGCCATTGATTTAAGCCTGGTGTGCGATGTTAAATGCCACCATGCAAAGTCTGGATCACAGGAAGTTACACAATAGGTACCCCAAATAAGTTGCCCCTACTTTTTTTATTTAAAAACACATAGCTTTAATGATTTAATTCAAAAATAAAATACAAAATTAAAAAATCTTTGACCTGAGTTTTTTTTGCTTTTTTTTTTTGAAACTCATGCAAAGGGGTTGTATAGAGGTTGTACGACCCCTAGAGTAAAAACAAAAATTGCCTTAGAAACTCCCAATAGCGAAATAGGGCAAATTTATAGTCAAAATTTGTTAAATCAACCTCTTAAACACAACCGTGAGGTTCTTTTTAGCTCAAAAAGGTCTGAATCGCAACTACCAAAAATTAAAAAAAAAAAAAACTAATTCAAACCCTCACAGATCTAACCTTGAGATTCTAAATTAGGCCAATCAAAAAGAAAATTTGACTTTATCAATAGCTTTGAGTCCAACTATGAGGTCCTTTTTGTGCCAAAATGCACCTAAAAATCATCCACCTACAAAAATTGCAAAAAAAACAATGAAGAATTCAGATTTGAAGCCTTGTAACCTTTGTTGAAGAAAAACCCTCATAAATTGAGAAGGGATTCGCTGAATCCACGCTCTAATACCATGTTAGAATTGTGAAAAACATGAATCATAGGATCAAACAATGAACAAAGACACCTTCCACACAAGAGATATACAAACAAAGAATTACTATATTCCTCGATAAGAAAAAACTATAGAATGAACCTCAAGAATCTTAAAGGAAAACAAGAGTCCTAAAAGGTTTCCAAAGGTATTCAAAAGGCATGAAAGATTGAGACTGAAGAAAAGAGATGATACAATGAGGGTTGAGTGTTATGTAAGAGAAACCCTAAATTAGAAAGGGATTAGATCATGACAAGTGTCAACATCTCATGCAATGAGACAAAATGATCTAATAATAGCTATCTAGTTAACATAGTAAATCACTCCTAAGTTTAGCTTAAGTGCATGAGAATAAATTAGACTAATAATTAATTAATTATTAGCTAATGCATGATTACTCTAACAACGTGGGAAAAAGGAAAAATTTCTTGTTTCTAGAGACCAAGAAAGTTTAGGTTACAATTCATGAGGAATCTCTGGTTCTAGTTTTGTGTTTGTCGGCTAAGATTTATGGTCATAGTGAATTTTTTATTAGTTGCTTGCAAACTAGTCATCGTTATGAAGGAACATGTGGATAGTGGCTAAATGATTCAAATTCAAGTGAATGCACAATGATACTAGATAATTATAAGTATATATCACAATGTTTTTCTCCTCCCAAATTCAATTTGAGCTCATGGTGTAAATATTATTATTTAAATTATAAGGACTTTAATTGTTGGCTTCACTAGTTTCTAATGAGAGCAATTAAAATGATACTATAGTTTGTTAATTTGGCATAAGGGTCAAATTACTATTATTTTTACATTATTTTAATGCCCCATGGGAATTTTTAAGCAAGGGAAATTTAAAATCAAAATTTAAGAAGGCGTATAAGTGAATTACTCCCATTGCACCATCATTTTTAGAAAGCATATTCCAATCTGAAGCCTATTTGTTGGGAATAGGATGCCATTTAATTGCAATTCTAAACATATTTCATGTATCTCCTAAATCTTTGGAAAGTGTTCCCCAAACACTTGGATTAGAAAGAGATTAAATTTGAATGAAATGAACATGTAAAAATTGACATTGTGATTATTCCTAAATGATAAGACACGTGAGATTCCCAAGAAGAGCTCCTACAAGATAGGAGCACATAGGGAACCCACATGGAAGGTGGAATCCACCTTGCTTTAGTTAACTATTTAGAGGATTGATAACACTTCAGTAATGCATGTTTTAGATCCTACAAGTTAGGGATTGATATTTACATGAGTGGAGTTGATCCGATTCGATTATGTTTCGATTATCTTCAATTGCATGTAGTTATTTTGAGTTGAACGCTAGTTGACTTGAATTAACTTGAGTTGCATGATAGATAACAGGTGGATACTTTCGGTTAAGTGGGGATGATCAACCATGCATAATGTTTGTATGAATTGGTGGAGAGATATTTCAATTAACTAAGGTGACTTGGACCCACATGAGCAAGTTGGCATTTTGGGTGCTGCTTTGCATGAGAAGATATTTACAAGGCTTAGTTAAATGGGCCCATTCTTGGGCACCAACTTTGAGGTGATGCTTCCAAGATATTTTCTTGACCAGAGTTTAGTTAATTGTTTAGTTTGTGGCACCTAAATTGAGGAAGACTTTGGATTGAATTCATATTACATTGTGAAACTCTACTTGCCAAATCTAGGTGTAGATTTTTTAAGAGGAGCTATATGGTCTTGTATTTGATAAATCTTATGAGTTTAGATGCTCATTAATTGTCTATTTATTGCAGCAATTGCATCAGAGTTTATTGCAGGTTAGTAGGTTGAGCTTGTGCATGTGTGAGGGTTTGAAGCATGGCATGGGATGTGTTGATTCATGCTTGGTCACATGGAATACATGGATAACTTGTGCTATAGAAAGTGTATGTGAGTTTATTGTAGCTTGTGAAGAAGGATTGTTGAAGGCAAAGGAAGCATATCAATCAAGGATTGATATAATGTGTAATCTTGTTCTAAGGCTAAATAATACAAGCACTATTGATTCTGGTGGTGGATTTTTTTTCCCGAAAGGGTTTCTCCACATATATGTTGTGTCACTTCTATCTTTTTGTCTCATTCTTATACAATCTTTTGTCTCTTTCTACAATTAGTAAAATTGATCTAAAAAGATTAATCATACACAAAGAATTGTTACCAAAGAATACTCAATTAGATCTATAATCTCATAGTTTTGTAAGTTTTAAGCTACATAATTATCTCCATTTTCAACGCATTTGGTACTCAGGCTAATGGTTGGGTAGAGTTTGGGATGCCTTTCTCTTAAAAGTTTGAATATTTTGGTATGATGATTGTACTAATTGTATTAGGTTGTAAAGTATTTTTATTTTCTTGTTTAGAATTATAGTTTTCTTGACCTTTTAGATTGTAGTTCTTTGGTCGTTGGGGCCATGGATGATCTTCAATTAGGAGATGGTTATCATGATGTCATGGATATTGGTTACATGTTTCGATTGGGAGCTTTTTATTAGTGAACAGTCATTTATCTTATTTATATATAATTATAGTTGGGTGATCTTGATTCTTTTCATCTTTGAAGAGGTTTTAACATCTTGTTTCATGGAGGACCTTTAGAGTCTTTGGTAAAGGTGTTATTGTTCTTCCTTTGGAGAGGATGTAGTTCTCTTTGGTTTTGAGTATTAATCATTTGCTTGGAGCTTCATGATTTTGCAGGTTGCATTTGAAGTTGGTATGATTGATTAGTGGGTGCTCATGGATACTAGAGAGACTTGGGTTAGGCTGGATATTTCTTATGTTAAGAGATATGTGTTGGAATGGTTACTTGTTATAAAAAAAATTCAATAGTAAAGACTGAGGAGCCTACACCTGGAAATGGATGTAAGTCCATCATAGACTTGATGAGAAGGTTGTCTTTATTGAAAGCCTATACTATTTGGTATTGTATGCACAGGACAATCTTGTATCCCACTCTTGGTCTACTCGGTAGGTAAATGATCTAAGAGGTGTTGCCCGCCTAATTATTAGATGCATTATTTATATGTATCTTGTCTTCTCTTATGCATTAGTCTTGAAAATTGAGTTTTGAGGGATTATTCAGAACTAGATGCATGATTTCATGTATTTCCATTATTCTCCTTACAATCTTGAACTTTAGTTAGTTATGAGGATTTGGGTAGGAGAGGTATGGAAGATAGTTAGCGGCTTTGGGCACATTCCCTTTTTTGTGGGAATGTTTGGCTAAGTTTGATCTACTTTCTATGAGAGGTTTATATCTAAGTTTTTCCATGTTTCATTATAAGTTGAATGGTTAGATGTTGATATCCTTTCAGTTTGGGAGTGTTGAAGGAGATCTTACTTTACACAACTTGGCACATGTTAGTGTGGTATAAGAACATGGTTTGATTTGCAGGTTCTCTCTTTGTGGGAATATGGTCTTCTTCTTGAAGGTTCTTGTGTTATGAGAGATGTATTTTGCATATCATTGTATGCTTCTTTGACACTATGATAAAGGAGTTAGCCACATCCTCTTCTCTGAGTACTATAGGAGGACTTGTTAATGTTGATCATTTTTCAAATTTATTACTTGTGCAATAGGAGTTCTAGAAGGTTTATATATTTGATTTTCTCTTGAACTAGTTACACTTCTCGTTGATTCTTCAGTTTATTATGTCTTCTTTGGATATCAAGTTTGTTTGATTGGATTATCATTAAGCAGTTACCTACAGTTCTTGAGACTTGGGAAAGGTATTGATTGAGAAGTTGACGCTGATCAATGGTAGTTCTGGAAGGCCATTGGCAGCAGGTCATGTCTTGATTTAATAATGATTCTTTATTTGAATAATTACGATGTATAATGTCAAGTGGGAGAATGTTGGGAATAGGATGCCATTTAATTGCAATCCTAAACATATTTCATGTATCTCTTAAGTCCTTGGAAAGTGTTCCCCAAACACTAGGATTAGAAAGAGATTAAATTCGAATGAAATGAACATGTAAATTGACATTTGTGATTATACCTAAATGATAGGAACATGTGGGGACATCCAAGAAGAGCTCCTAAAAAATAAGAGCACATGGGGCGCCCACATGGAAGGTAGAACCCACCTTGCTCAAGTTAACTGTTCGGAGGATTGATAACACTTCAGTAATGCATGTTTAGATCCTACAAGTCAGGGATTGATATTTACATGAGTGGAGTTCAATTCAGTTCAATTATGGTTCAATTATCTTCAGTTGTATGTATTTAGTTCGAGTTGAATTCTAGTTGACTTCAATTGACTTGAGTAGCATGACTAATGACTTCAGTTGGATGAAAAATAATAGGTGGATACATTTAGTTAAGTGGGGATGATCAATCATGCATAATGTTTGCATGAATTGATGGAGAGATATGTTTCAGTTAACTAAGATTGACTTGGACCCACCTTGGGCACCCAAGTTGGCATCTTTGAGTTAACACCTTTTGCATGAGAAGATATTTATAAGGCTCAGTTAAGTAATTTACATTCTTGGAGTTCAACTTTGAGGTGATGCTTACAAGATATTTTCTTGACCAATGATTAGTTAAGTGTTTAATTTGGGCTGCCTAAATTGAGGAGACTTTGGTTTTGACTTCATGTTACATTGTGGAACTCTACTTGCACAATATAGGTATAGATTTTTGAGAGGATCTTTATGCTCTTGATAATTCTTATGAGTTTACATGCTCATTAATTGTCTATTTATTGCAACAATTGCATCAAGAAGTTTATTGTAGGCTAGCGGAGTTGACTTTATGCATGTGTGAGGTTTGAAGCCTGCATGGGATGTGTGGATTCATGTGATGCATGGAATATGGATAGCAATGGCTGGAAAGTGTATGAGGAGTTTTTGTCTGGGGTTGTGAAGAAGGTTATTGAAGAAATGGAAGCATATCAATCAAGGATTGATATAGTATTATTGTAATCTTGTTCTAAGGTTAAATAATACAAGCACTATTGATTCTGGTGGAGTTTTTTCTTGAAAGGGTTTCTCCACATATGTGTTGTATCACTTCTATCTTCTTGTCTCATTCTTATACAATCTTCTGTATCTTTCTACAATTGGTAAAATTGATCTAAACAGATTAATCATACACAAATAATTGTGATAAAGAACACTTAATTAAATCTACGGTCACATAGGTTTACAAGTTTTAAGCTACAATTTCACCTTCATTTTCAACACTATTGTATCCTCTTTGTGGTGTGATGACTATGAAATGAGGTATTTTTTTAACCTATGGGAGAGGTTTCCAACATTAACATTTAATTTTTCCATGTGAAGTTTTAAAGTACAAATTGAAGGCATTAATGTTTCAATCTATAAGAGGATGTCCAACATTAACATTTTATATTTCCATGTGAAGTTTTAAAGTGCAAATTGAAGACATTAATGTTTCAACTTGTAAGAGAGTGTTCAACATTACCTCATAAACTTTCATGTCAAAAGGTGAAATATTACCCATCTTACATTATAATTTTGGGCAAGTATTCCAAACCCAAGCTTGTGATATGAATTTTTCTATGATGACCAAAGCAATTAGAAGGTCATTAATAATCTTTAACCATTAGAACATGTGTAATATTTAAACTAGAAATTGCAACAATAGAGCATTAATATTTCTAATCTCCCACACCAAAAAGGAATTGATAATTTGTGAGGTTTGAAATAAAACGAGATTGAATATATGAATGGAGGAAAAGGGCATCGATTCATGGTTGCACTCAAAGTTAAAATGAATTTGCAAGAAAAATGTACAACTGTTAAACTATAAAATAAAGGTCAAAATATAAACATTGGCATTTTTTCTCTCCCACATCAGAATGGAATGCCCTACAAGCATATGATCATTTCCAAGTATTCTTGCATCACATGTTCATGGTTTCTTTTTTAAGTGTGGAAGGATGGAAATGCTTGTATATAATGTTAATATCTCAAACCAAAGACAATGTCACATTGTTATTTATTTAGAACAACGATGATGAAATCATCGATATGTACGGAGAATGACAGACTTAAATATTTTGATAGCTTGGTCAATAAGGGATGTAGCCTCTCATTGATTACTTATTTAATATTTTTCAATACTCTCATTTCCCATTTGGACTTTACATAAAACTAAAATCAATCATATTTTTGATTGAGGGGGGTACTTCCAATTTTAGTTATTTACAATATTCTTGAAAAACAATTTGCAAACATGTTACATGTCCTACCAATTTTGATGAGATGATAGATCTTGTTGGTGAGTTTTGATTGAAACCACATGTGTAATATTCAACATGATTGGATGTTTGCAAGTTGTTTAAAAAAATACTTAGTTTTTGATAATATACGCTGCATTTATAGGGTGCAATACTCTTAACACCAAAAATCCCTACGGGCTAGAGTTCAATAGTTTAAAATAACATACATAACCAGTTACAATAGATCAACATTTTGTAGAAACAACACAATAAAAGATCCCCCAAAAACAAACAAAACCCAGACCATCACCGGGCAAGATTCTCCCATTCCTCCATGGGGAATTTAAACATATTCTGAATGGAAAGAATGGTAGTGGGATCAAAATCTGCAGTATTCTTTTTAAATTCCTCCTTCAGCACTGTCAATAGAGTGACATCTGAGTGATGAATGATCTTTATAGTGAACTAGGTCAGTTTTTCAAGCTTCCTTTCCAGGTTGCAGACACGAGTCAACATGCCATTAACATCTTCCTCCTTTCGTAGCATCTAGTTTGTTAGCCTCTTCATCCAAGGCTTGATGATTGGAGGAGTTTGGAGTGGACTCCTCCAGAATCGTCTGATTAAGCTTTAGGAAGAGATTGGGTCCTTCCTTGTACTCTTTCGTTTCCTCCATTGTATCATGTTTATTATCATCATGATCCTTGCCATGTTCCAAGCTACTAGAAATATCATCAACCAAGACTTCTTGCTTATGCTTAGCAATGTGGTTAGACCTCTTGACACTGGTAGGTTCCACACAAGTGTCCAAACTCGTGATCACCACAGTTTCTTCCTTGACATCTTTAGACCCAACATCATCCTCATCATTTTCAATGGATGGTTCTTCGACATAGAATTTTATGCCCTTCTTTTTATTTTTATTTGTTTGGCATTGGTTTTGGCAAGCATTTTTCCCCCTTTCTTAGTAGGGGTGTTCTTGAGTTTGCACAAACCACTGGCGACAATGGGGGGTTTCCTCTTTGAACCCACAAAAATAGTAGGGGAGGGTTCCGAAGGAGGGGAATCCGAAGACATGGGCTCCTCAACCCTAGTGGCGGATATGGGTTTCAGAGGGCAAAGGGCCAGGTGAAAATGGTAAAGGAAAAGGATGAGACCCTGGTGAAGGGGTAGGGGGTTTTCAGGATTCTTGGCGGCAAGGTCCAGGGTTTTCTTGATAGAGCTTTCCAAAGATGAAAGCAAAATAAATGGGAAGCTGATGAGGATTTTATAGCGAAAATGATTCAATGATGAAAAATGATAATAATAATAACTCTTAAAGTAGCCTTCTAAAGTGATGTATTTCATAAGGACAAGGAAAACCTGGTCCTAAGGCGTAGGTAGTTTGCTTCGATTGTATCTTGCATATATTTTAATGGGTTGTTCATTCTTTTTGAAGAAGGTCTGCATACAATCTATGTCTTGCACCTTAGTGTGTATTTTAAGTTTCTACCATGTGCATGAAAGCCCCATGGCTTTGGCAATAACATCTTCGCTCACCTCAAACAAAATGTCACCCATAACAACCCTTATGTCGCACCAGCTACTGGAAATTGAGTGGAGAGATTCTCGTCACGGCCTTTAAGATTTTTCATAAGGGGAGCCAAACCACCTTCCACACAGATGTGCCATAATAAAGCATCACAATGGAATTCCTCACAAGAGCCCGGTTCAGTTCTCACACAATCACCACCCATTTTCAAACACAGAGAGGAGTGAATGGTAACAATGGTGGAAAAGATATATTTTTTTCAAATTACAGATGGGGTAAGAAAAATGAAAGTTTATCAAAAGATAAATTGTCATAAAAGATCTTCATATCTTGCCTAAGCAGATACCTAATTAGCTGCAAGGAGAATGAGGAGTTATGGGAGGGAAAAGACTAAAATTAGACAAATTTCACTTGGCAATAAAAGGATTGGAGGATCATTTTATTCATCTACAAGGTGAAAGCAAGATGGAAAATACATTTTTACACAGGGGTAAAAATTTGCACGTGAAAACATGTAAAAGGTTGAGTAATTCATTTCACTTGGCCATAAGAGGGTAAAATATAAGATGTTTAAATATTCTTTGGCATATTCCTTTATGCCCATTTTAATTGTTGATTAGAGGCTCAACTTGTGGCATGTGTCACTCTTGTAATCATTT
>VDFB02246465.1:0-14326 GCA_007258455.2 Sequoia sempervirens
TGATGTATTTCCTTGTAATTAGATAATGTGGAGATCTCCTAAATCTGCCCCAACACACTATCCTCTTTAGCATTGTATTCATTACTCTAGCTACTAGGGTTTTGCATGTGACATCTTTAATATCTTCATGATCATGGCTTTTAAATAGATCTCAGTCTTTGCTTTAATCCTTTTCATGGTAACCCTTGAGTTCCATAATCCACCTTCAATCTCTTCTAAGAACGATGTCTTAAGCTAGATTGCATAGTATGCATATAAAGCAATTCCTTCATACCTGCCATTGTTCCAAACCACCACTCCTTGCCTTGCTTAAAATGTTGCCTCCATAAGCACAATAGCATGTTTTAAAATCATGGTTGCCAATGATTGACCATTAAGGTCACCACTTTCATCATGAAGATACAATGAGATTTTTTGTCTTCAAACTCAAGGCATTATGCAAAGATAACATTGTGAATTGTTTGTTGTGTATGATTTAATTTTTTTGCACATTCTTTGCTTTGCTAACTTCCTTTAAGATTGTGTATTGCACCCTCAGCTACAATCTCAAACAGCTCACTCACTATCACTTGAAGATTCCTTTCATGAGCATCCTTCTATAAAATCAAACTATGCCCTATAGACTACCCACTTACTACAGGGGACTCATTGTTTCATGGTATTGTAGTTCTTAAGATCCTTCAACCTTATTGACACTTCTTCACAGTCCACAAGGTATTATTCACTATTCTCCATGCTTTGATGGAGTCTCAAAACACTACTCAAACATGCAATCCACTACCTCCATTATACATTAATGGCTAAGAAGAAACATTGAACCTATGATTACCACTGTTACTTCATTTGGATAGTTATTCCCTGATTGCATTTTCCTTGTCTAACACTACCAAAAGCATTTGAAAAACTCTTAAGGTCAGCAAGGGGGTAAGGAAACTCACTGTTAAAATCTCCACTTTACTATGCAAGGTTTGAGTTTTATTATCTTGTTATTGCTCAACCTCTTTTTGACTCACATCTCAAGTGACTGTCATTCTTCTTACCATAGATTGCATTTACAAATGTCACTAAGCTACATAGTGTGCTTGTTATTGGCTACAATCTTTAGATTGCAAGATTTTGTTTTTACCTACAATGTCTCAATCTTTCTGGTATTGCAACCTCACTAATCCGCTATAGTTATTGTTTATATTTCTACGGAGGCCTAGGGTTTGTACCTTAATCATGCTCTTACCAATGCTTTTGTTGTTTTTTATTAGGGCTCTCTCAATGTTGAGGGCCCTAGGGATAAAATCGTCATAAGAAGTAACACATTGCATCTTTAACTAAAAGGATAAATCCGTATTGACATTAGCAATGATGATTCCGACTTGTTGCTCCTTAGGAATGGGTCACTTGCTCTTACTAGTTCGCTACCTCCATCGTTGTAGGAAGTTTGCGATCAAGTTCAATATTCTGATTTTAGGAGTCTTAACAGTTGGAAATCATAGTAAAATAAGAATTTAATAAGTTTTGGAATTATCATTTTAAAGTGTTTTTTGGGGTCATTAACTTTAGACTATCTTCTCTTTTGCAGAGGTGGTTGCATGCCAAATTTTTTTGGTGTAAAATATCAGAATTATTAGATTATGTTACCTATCTATGAATTAAAATTATTGGAGTGTGAGTTTGATATTTTTTGAAGATCTAAATAGTCAAGCTTGGTAAAAAAAAATCATGTCAGATAATAATGGTCAGAAACAAAATGAAAGAGACACTTGATGAATTGTGGGCTACAGATTGAAAAGAAGGGTGATGGAAATGTTATTTTCCTTGCAATAGTACAAGGGCTTAAAGACGAGACAAATTTTTCATCACAACGGTGAAACATTGTAGGCAACACATGGTCACGCGTTGAAGGGGGCATGATTATAGATCCATTGGTAGTTGTTCATTATATGTGTTTATATATTGATTGAATTTGTAAATGTTTATATCATTTTATCATTTTATATATATATATATATATATATATAATCCTTGATCATGATCATGGTTTATTTGTGTCTATCATTATTATAAAGATGGGGTGCCCTAGGGCAGATGATATGGATTATCACAGCTTGGAGAATGTGGTTTTGCAAGCAGACAAACATGGAGTTGTGAATATCGAAGATGAAGTTAATGATCCTATGGAAGAAGATGATCATGCACCAGAAAACACAGTTGAAGATGATGGTACAAATACATTGATCCATGACACATTTCGTGGCAGAGCTGATCATGATGATCAAGATGACTTTGATGATATTCATGATTTACCTGTACTTGAGAAGGAATACGAGCCCCTTTATGAAGGCTCCCAAACAACTCTTCTCTCTGCTGTATTGTTGTTGTTGAACTTGAAGGTTATGAATGGTTTATCAAACATAATAATCTCACGAATGTTAAAGTATGTCATATATGTCATCTTTTTTCATCTTTTTTAATTGTTGTTAGTTCATCACTAGTAAATAAATGATTAAATATGTACCATTAATATTCTTTATATTAACAAATTATTTTTTGTTGTAGATTGATTGGTGAATTTTTGTTACCACCATCAAATATTTTACCTCACTCATACCGAGATTTATTTGCCATTATGAAAGATATCGGCATGGAGTATAAAACAATAGATGCATGTCTCAATGATCATATTATTTATCATAAACAACAGGAATTTGCAACAGAATGCCCAGAATTTCATATCAGTAGATATCGAATAGATCAACTAACAAAAAAGGTGCCTCACAAGGTTCTTCATTATATTCCCATTATTCCATGTATGCAACGATTATTCATGTGCGAAAGCTTAGCGTAATTTATGGATTAGCATGCACGAAATAGAAGTGGAGATTACATTCTTCGAATGTCTGTAGATGGTTCTGCATTTAGGGACATGGAGGAAAAATGGCCACACTTTAAAGAAGAACCTCGTAATGTCAAACTTTCATTGGGAGCAGACGGTGTCAATCCATTTGGAGAGCTGAGATTTATTTACTCAATGTGGCCTATTTTTGTTATCAACAATAACATTCTTCCATGGATGTCAATAAAGAGGGAGCACATAATGTTGTCAATGATTGTTCCAGGTATTTGTTTACATCAATTTTCTTTAACATAGTAGTATCTCATTTGTCTTATTTGTTGCATAATGACTTATACTTTTTTCATTCAATAGTCATGTACATTAATTTATATATATTGCAATAAAATGGTTATAATAATTATGTAATGTTTATGTTCATTCAACTAGGTAAGTACCAAGTTAAAGATATGAATGTATATATCGAGCCTCTTATCGACAAGTTACTAAAGTTATGGAATGGTGTCACTATGTATGATGTCTCTAGACCAATAGGACAAAGACAATTTCAATTCCATGCAATGCTTATATGGACAATTCATGATGCCCCAGGGTTAACACATTTTTGTGGTATGTTATAACGTTCGACTGCACTTTAACAATATTTAATTTGATGAAGTAGATATCATGCATGTTTTTAAAATAATCTATTCATTATATATAATTATAAAAATTGACATATTTAATCCAATTATATATAATCTTGCAGGTCTTCAAACAAAGGGAAAATTTGCATGTCCAATTTGTGGTCCCAAGATGAAATCTCGTCGTTCAACAAGTTTAGGAAAGTAGGTGTTTGATGAGTATAGGCACGTCCTCCATAGAAATAATAAGTATTGAACTACTGAAAAACATCTTTTCAATGGGAAAGAGAGATTACATCAAAACTCCTGAAGAATGACACCTAAATATGGAAGTTGGAATATAATAAGTGTCGTTAGGTTATACATGGCGGATCAAATTGTTTATCTATCGTATATGATATGTTTGAATTTATATTTTTATATTGTGTTGTGTTTACTCATGTTGTAATTGACAATGATTGTCGTTGTTAATTTGTTTAACTTATATGCTTCATGAAGGTCGTTAAGGCATTAATGGCCGACTTCCACAGGGATTGAAAAATTATCCCAGACAATTTAGTAGGTTTCCCTACTATGAGCAGCTACAAATTATGCATTTATTTGATACAATGCATATCGGAAAGAATATAACAAAAACGTTATGTAAAATATTGGATGGAAGGCATGACAAAGAAAAAATTGTCAAAAATTGTAGTGACATTCAAGAAGCCAATCATGCAATGAAAAATTTCATTCAATTAAATAGCGATGGAAACCAAATTAATATAAGTGTTCTTCCTTGGTTATTTATTAGCAGGCGACAAAGCAATGCTATAAAAAGAGATCCTCTGAAAAATTTAATTTCCCACAGGGATTTATGAACATAAACAATATAGCAACAAAAGAAAGGTGAATTTTAGATTAGAGGATGAAAACACATGTTGGCATACCTTCATTAAGGTAATTATTCTGGTATATTATATACACTTGTATAATGCATGTACTTTTCAGTGTATTGTGTTTACTACTTTTGGAAAAATAATGAAAAGATCATTTTATAATTGTTGCAGTATGTTCTACCTGTATCTCTCCCAGACAACTTTGATAACAATGTCAAGCAAGTTATATATGATCTTGGAAAATACATGAGGTAAGTAGCGATATTTGTTCAATTCATTGTATACATCTTATAATTCAATGCTATTAAATTTCCACAATCCATAATAATATGAGAAGCATATTTCTGGATTAGATTGTGTCCAGAAATATGCTTCTCACATCTTATAATTGCCATTTGTTTTACTTGTTATGTAATATATTGTATATTTTTGTTAAATCTTGTTAATATATTTGCACCTTGAATCACTTGTAGATGACTGTCATCTAAAGAAATCCATAAAGAAGATATAAATTATTGGAAGAGAAAAATTTCTCGTCTAATGTGTGAAATGCAAAAGTGTCTACCTTCGACATTTTTCAATGCACAAGAACACTACCTTATACACCAAGTTGAAGAGATTGAATTGTGTGGACCTGTACACACAAGGTCAATGTGGATAGTTGAGAAGCACTTGAATTTTTTGAAGGATTTGGTTAGACAAAGAACACATCCTGAGGGTTCTATGGTGGAGGGATATATGGTATACCAGAACATGGTATACATTAGTGAATATCTTCCTAAGTTTATAGCAAAGATCCATGTAGATTGCATTTGGGATCCCAACTCCATTAACAAATTCGAAGGGGAGTACCTGATGGGGAAAGGTAGATTGAGGAAAGTGAGAGGTAATTATAAGATGGTCATGGAGATTAGTTAGATTGCATTTTACATTTATTTTTTATGTATATTTTACTTATTTAATTATTAATCTTCAATATACATTAATTATAAATTAAGTTCATTTTAACATTATATTTACTAATTATAAATTCGTTTGTAATTTCAATTTTTTTGTCTGATTGGTCGAGGTGGGATGCAATACATTTGTAGGTCACAAACAATCTTTATTGAATGACAATATGGATTGAGCGATGTCAACAATCTGATCGCGCATTAACATGGGAAGGTGTGGCTTCATTGGTTAAAGAAGCTCATCGTAATGGAGATTCCAATGTTACACAAAGGGAAATTGATTTAACATATGGTTTAAGAGAAATAGGTACGTGTAAATATATTAATCACCCATATTATTTAATTATTTCCAATTACATTGATGTATATATATGTTGAGTTTTTTTTCTTTGCATACATTCGGCCAAGAATAAATATGTTTATCAACTGACGATATTGCAATAATTTTTACATGTTTGACATATTGCAGGTGAAACACCACAAGGCTATGTGGTGCAGTGGTCGTAAATTTTGAATCAAAATGTTGAATGCCATGAAGAAAACTTGTGATTCTGGTATAATTGCAGTCTTTCAGGTGACTAATGTTGCATCTAGAAGCGACATACATCTAGAAGTCTTAGAAAATTGATACTGTGGGATTTTGGATGATATACTTGAGTGTGAATTTAAGTCCTTCAGATTAATTTTGTTCGTCGTCCTATGGTACATGCTACGATTGAATGAAAATGATCCTGAGAGAACTATTATTGAACATGATAATGGATTTACCATGGTTAATACAAGGCTAATCGAGCGAGCTGGAAATGAGCCCTATGTTCTTCCAAGCCAATGTGAGGAGGTATTTTACTCAGAGGTTCCAGTTAAACCGGGTTGGTCATTTGTTGTTAGACATGATCCAAGAGGAAGGCCGGTAAAGTATAATGTGGTGGAAGAAGAAGATACCGAAGAATTAGAAGATCATGTAGATGATGATCAGGATCAACAGTTAGTTGATGATGTCCCTGATGAAGATGTCAAAGAGGAGGAACTAGATCATGATGATGTAGGAGTTAATGTTCATGAAGATGATATCCGTGTGGATGATGAAATTATCAAAATTGATATCAATGATGATGATGATGATGATATGACCAATCCTTACAATGTTGAATCTGGATTGGATGATACAGACAAAGAGTTGGATGAAGAAGAAGATCAATGACATTGAAATGTATAAGTTATGTGATTATATTATCTATTTGATATTAATTTCTTGATAGAATTATATTTGACTTATGTGGTTACATAATTAATTCATGATGTTTTTTAATTTTTATGCCATTACATAATTAATTTAATGATGTACTTTTAATGTTTGAAAGGTCAAAAAATTAAAACATTTCAATAGTGATGTTAACAACCTTGAAATTAGTGTGTTTTATGTTTCATGTGATCATAAAAGATTAAAAAGTGAGTTGTAGAGGTGGTTGTTCAGTGGTTGAGGTGTAAATTCCTTTAAAAGTCATAAAGTGATCATTGTAATGGTTGTTGATGGTTGAGGATTTAAAATACAAGCTCTTGACATTCAAACATCAGTGTTTTTCTTCAAAATTTCTTTATTTTTCCTATTATGCAGCACTGTATGGTCACATGCAGCCATATTTTGATGTGAAATAAATTCCAGGTCATGAAGATATGTGTTAGCTTTGATTTGAATCTGATTTGAGGGCTTAAGGCATTGATTTGAGTTAGAAAGCTTTATTTCTTTGCATACAGCCCGGTTACCCTGTTTTTGAGGGTTTTGTAGTCCAAACATGATATAAAGGGGCTCTTACACTTTTTGTGATTACTGTAGCTTGTGTAAGAGGCTCCATCGATACTATTGTAATTATAGGATGCATGAATAGGGTGTAGGATGAGAAATAAAGAAGGTATAGCTACTATCCTCAATAGTTTTGTGAAGAAAAGCATGTGAAATGAGAGGTTCAAGCCTAGGTTTCAACAAAACATGTATGGGAGATCTAATTTTATGAATTTTTATCCATGTGTAGACCTAATGGGTTGTTTCCTAGACTTAACGAATATAAATGATATACATACACACACACATATATATATATATGTATGTATGTATGTATGTATAATATTATATGTATTTTTAAATGTAAATGTAAATGCAATTACTAGATGCTCTCCTAGAACAATAAATGCAACATATCATTAAAGAAATCTATATCTATGTATATACATGTGTATTTCTAAATGCAAGTGTAAATGCAAAGAGCATATGGTTTTATAGTGTTATAGATACAACATATCCATAAATTAATGTAATTGAAATTCTAAAGTCTTCAACACATATAATATGAAAATGATCAAACTATTAAACTACATGAGAAATAAATGAAAACAATAAATGCATATGTATGTGTATTTGTAAATGTAAGTGTAAAATAAATAAGAATAATGAAAATTATAAAAGAATACAAGGAAAGGTTTAGAGTTTAGAGTGGGAGAGAGATAGAGGGTAGAGGGTTTAAAGGTGTAGAGTTTAAGGGTTAATGGTTAAAGGTAGAGGGTGTTGGTTTTTTTTTTACACTATAACCAGGTTGGTCTTCTAATCTACCTATGTGATTGCCAATTCTAATCAAGGGCAACTCAAAGGACCTAGACCAACTGACGAGGACTTTAAAAAGCCTCCTACACTTTGGGCTCTACAAGACCCGGGAGGGTGATCCCTTAATGTGTTTACAACCTCTGCACCAATATCATAAACAACATTAATACATAACAAATGATCCCATTGAATAGCTCAACACAATAGGATAATATCGAATAAAATTGGTTGTTCACCGATAATATCAACTATGTGGAGCATGAGATAACTACAACACAATCCATAGTAAAATATAGTTATTAATTTGCAATTTGTAGCAAGCTCTAGGCAAAGACAAACAATTATTGAACTACACAAATAAGTACAACTTAGATCAGTGCCATATATCCATTGCAGGAGTCAAATTCATAAGCATCTAAAGGTTTATGACAGATTTAATACATAACATATAACTTATAAGATCCCTGACAATATTGCATTACAATTTCATCAATATACATTCTCACCCAATACTACTTATCAAATCCTTATACAAAACATATCCGCCTATAATCCCATTCACGCATTTTAATTAATTCCTTGAATTAAAGCTAAAATAAGGATTATACACACCACAACAGTGAGATGAATGAAACAACCCTTAGTCATCTTATTCAAAATTCGGATATGCATGTATAGTAGAGAGACATGAGTTTGAATTTATCATTTCAACTCAAATGCTAGTACTGTTATACAACATTAAATCCCCATGAATTCAAAACCGATTATAGAATAACTTGGAACCTAAATTGTATTTCTCTCTAAAACCATCATACTTTACAATTTGCTCTACAACTTCACCTAGACTCGACCAAAATTATCTAACTTGCTAACCTTTACTTCTGGCCTTGAAATCCTTCTTATAGAAAATGAAGGAGAAAACAAGCATTGGGCTAGAAAGTACACATGTCACCAGCCAAATGAAGCATCTTGTGATATTCCAAAAATCGTTACAATAGCCATCACCCTGGAGAATATTCCTATTCATCATGTCAGCTGAGGAAAATTGAGGCAACAACAAAAAACCACAAGAAACCCACGCCGAGACCGCCATCAAAGCAAAATCGGAGGCCATTGTAACCGCAACATCTGATTTACCACCTGTTAGTAATTCATTCTTTTATTCCTCCTCAGTCAAATATTTATCTACCCACCTCTGATATTCTTCATCAGTCGGCTAGTCAAAATTAATTACCTCATTCACCTTGGCATTATAAGGTGTGTATTTTACTGCTACCTGATTTGCATCTCTTTCAAAAGATTCCAAAAATGAGCTGGTAGTAATGATTTTATCCATACAACTCACCAACAAGTCATAATATGAGTCATCACAAATTAATTTAATTTGATCATTGATGACCTCAACTGCCTAACCCTGCCATTGCCGGAATGACCTGATTTTCCCCTGCTCATCAATTATATTAGGTAACAATGTATTACCCAAACAATTGAAATTCTTCACCAACTCCCTAATCTTCCTACTCAAGTCATCTGGTAAGGTCTGAAAACCTTGCAATGATTTTACTAACACATGAGTAGGCTTTAATGATTGGGGCCTATTGTTTGTATCAAACCTTGAGGCCTTATACATGACATCCAGATCACTAGCCCTAGAGATCCAATTTTCAATCAATGGTATCACTACCTCCTGATCCCTATCAATATTCTTTATTGCATCTAATAGCAAAGAATATAAAGAATGTATAGATAGCAATTTATTATCAACCTTTTCATTCAAATGCCTTAAAATAGTAGTAACAATCTCTTTTTGCTTTGAAAGAGATCCCTCCTCACTTACCCTCAAAGATGCCTGTAACTCATCAATTCTTTGCAAGAGCTGCTTCTTTGTAGGATCAATAGAGCACTCTGTTTCTTCATCAATTTCCTCTAAAGAAGGGGTGAAGGCAGGATTTTGACTGGGAGACCTTGGTGTGGAAACAATTGGAGAAGCAAGAGGCACGGACCCTGTTGTGGAATGTAATGTACTGGTCCCTAGAGCACTTGATGTCTCCCCAATCTGTCTATACCTAAACCTTTCCACCTTAATTTGCAACTCAGCATTCCTCTGTTGCATCTTGTTGTATTCTTCAATCAAAAGGTTATACTTCTCCATTAGGCTTTTCTTTTTAGCCTTCTCCCTTTCAACAATCTTTTGGGCCAATTTGGCCACATTCACAATTAAAATAGTGGCCTCGGTGGTTGAGGTCTCTGAAGCTCTCTTTATTATTAACCCCCCTCTGAAATTTGGATTAATTTCTGTAATATTTGGCTTTCTCCCTTGTGGGGCCAATGCCCAAATTTCCAAGGTTTCATACTCTTCACTGAAAGCAGAATCTTGAAGTGCTGCCTTGAATTTTTCTTCATATTCTTGCAAGGGATGCTTGGACTTCATAATAGCATTAAAGACCACTACATCTGCAATGTCCCATTCAGGAAGAATCAATACACCAGCTTAACTCACCAATTGTATTCCTTCCTTAGGAGTGATGTTCTTAAATTCTTCCATTAATTCAACTTTCACTTCGTCATCATTCTCCTGGTCTGACCTGTCAGGTCTTAGTTCTCTTCTCTCCTTACATTTATTTTGATATTCTTCAAACTTCATCCTCCATACCAATTGCAAGAATACAGGAGTCTTTACAAATGCATTGTCGTCTAGAAACTCCTTACATGCTTCCATTCTTGCATCTTGTACACTTTTTCCTTTCATATCTAAACCAGATAAAACCAATTCAGCTGGCCTAGGAGGGGAAGGCATACCAACCTGCATGTCCTGATTAATAACAATAATTTCATCCATCAAACTCTCATGTGGTTGATCAGTTCTTTTCCTTTTAGGGCTTCACTCAAATGGTGGTGATGGGGGACTATCTTCTAGTGATGACTCTAAATCAATGATCTTAATTGCCCAGACACTTTGAATTTTGGACCTGGTTGTGAAGGAAACTTCATCATTTGCTTCCCCTTTCTATCCACTTCTTCCTCATCACTGCTACTATCCTTTTTTCTCCTATAAATGGGCCACTTTTCTGTAGGCTGCTATGCTGGCCTTATTTCAAATGGTTTGGCACCTTGTTCTTGTACACCCAGACTCAGCTCTAAGTTTACTTTTTTGGTTCTCAAAGTGCCCATAATCTCTTTGAAGTTCTCCATCAGAAAATCAATTTTTTTATGGTGGGGACTGAACTCCAATAGTGGATCATATTTCAGATCCATGTTGTGCACAATATCTAATATCTTATCATAAGCTATCCATTTCTCCTTGTTCAACTCCTGCTTATTTAGGTTGAACTCATTTCTGATTAGGTCCTCAGGAAAGTTGAACTCATGCACAAACTTTCCAACCTTTATTCTTTGTCTAAAAAGGGTAAAGAAACCCTCAGGATCATGTTGCCGCTTTGGACCACATCTCAAATGATAATCCTCAAAGAATTTCTCAAAGTGCACCCAACCTCCTTTTGAAAAGGAAAAATCATATACCACTATATAATCAGGGAAAAATGTTCCCTTACCCCTCCCTATGAGGTTGTCCTCATGGATGCAACCTATCTGTCACATAACTTCTGCAAACCCCACTCTTGGTGGCACATTGTATGGCAGTATATGAGGGGCTCCTTGAAAACCATATACCCTCAAAATAGTGCTGACTGGGTATGGGATAATGTCACCCCAGTTATGGCTGACTTTTAATTTTGGCTTGAGGAAATCATGTAATTCCTCAGGAATCCTAGGTACATTCACCATCAATCTAGCCCTCAATCTGGAAGCAAAAAATTTATCAAATTGCACATAACTAGTGCTTTCCTTATAACAAGATAAATTTGCAACCCATATCTGTATTGGAAATCTTTCTCCATCAACTGATTGCCTTAATTTTATCTTCTCAGAGAAGAAGTCAGCATTCTTGAATAAAAACATATGCATCAACATAGAATACCAAAAAAATTGAGTGTCGGTATCATTTTTCTGCAGCTTTGATAGCCCCTCATGTATCCTCTCAGCCAAGAAAGAAGTAAATTCATATGTGACAGAGAAGTTAGGGTGTTGTATTTGCACCCCCATGAACATGTATGCAATGGGCATCACCGCACCAGGACTGAATCCCAAAATCTGACACAATGAATAAAAAGTGGCCAAGAAATGATTTGCAAAATAATTTAATCTGAAAGGTTCTTGGTCATTGGGGCTGATATGAAATCTTGAACCTCCTGCCCTAGCCAGATGAGGTGAAAGCAATTTAGCTCTGAAAAGAGACTTTAACTTTGCATATTCCTGCTTCATTTCCTCAAGGTTGATAGGAACCAAGTCCTCACTCGGTTCACTCAAGTCAAAAATCTGTTGAATATCATCTCTGTTAATGCTTAACAAAACCTTTCCATCATTATCCCTAATTACCCGTGTGACAGGGTCATATCTTGCAGCTACTGCCCTAAGCAGGTCTACATCAGGGAAATCATTCGGTACCACCAGCTTCCCCATATCATACATCCATCCATTTGAAAAAGGGTGAGGCAAATTCCTTTGTCCATGCCACAATCTGAATATTTTCAAACCCATGAGAGGAACCCTAGCATCGACTATGTTGGAACAATTGTATACTAACCCCTCCCCCAGGATTTTCCCTCACATAAGAACCAATCCCTTCTTTCTATCATTCGTTGACAAGGGCAATTGATCCAAGAAATCATCATACATGTTTCTTTTTAAATAGTCAATCTGGCCAGAATGTTGCTTAGGTGGCCATCTCAGACAAACTAGGGCTTCTTATAACTTCACACTTCAAATAGCTAGGACTAACTAGAGATATGAAATTACAGAACAAAATATTGCAATTTCTCACAATTTAAATAAACTATAGCCCTAAATCATTTATCAACAAGCTCTATGATAAGTACAACAAATATTTTCCTTAATTCAAGCATAGAGTGACTGGGAAACACATAAATTAACTCACGACTCTTTTTGCAGAATTCCCAAATTTTGGCTGTCAGGGTTCACAACCTTGCTCTCGGCTCTGAAACTGCTTCACAAAATACTTGAATGCTTTGTGACACACATAAAGCAGGAGAATTGATTTTATTTCGATCAAATTGTGCCAGTAAATGTCTCATTCGCCATTAAAGCTCACTCACATGCTGCACGAATGACTCCAACCATATTTGATGCAGATTTAAATTCGAGCCGTCGATCCTTCATTTTGATCAAATCATTGATGACTACCTTCAAAACAGGCTGACACAATCGCCAACATGGCCATAAGGGGCTCACCATACCATACGCTGTGAAGGAATTCCATGTGGCAGTTGCCCGCAATATTGCAATCAATAAAAATCCTTCAACTTCGGATCACGCAATGGTGGGCAACCGTAGATCTTGAGCATCAATGATCTCGTTCCTTCAACACAGTCATTGACCCTATCATTAACCCTCGAGCAGCTTTTCCATCAAGATTATAACACATCCGTTGATTTGAATCATGTGCATCTTAAGAGCACTTTAGTAACCTGCCTTTTAATGTATTTAAGGCCGGATTAATGTTCCATAGTATTTCCTTTATTCTTTTGGCTTCATTAGATGAGACACGTGGCGACCGCCCGTGATATCACGATCGATGGTGGGGCCATCGTGGGATGGCAGGGAACAACTGAGATCAAATGGTAGTTGATCATCAGTCGTGCAATTTCATCCCCCAAAAGGACACGTGGTGCCCGCTCGTGATATCGCAAGTGGTAAAAATCCCGTAGCTTCCGATCACGCGATGGCGGGCAACCATTGATATCCGAAGGAAATTTGATCAACGGTAGTGCGAAATCGATCCCTTCTGCAAAATAAAACATTCATTAAAAAGGACGAGGGGACATCACTAGGCCAATGGTAAACAACGACATAAGTTGTTTTTTAAAAGATGAAACACGGGGCCAACCGAGACTTAGGAAATAAAACCCTGCAGAGGAAATAAAGTATTAAAATAAAAGGGACTCGGCCTAGGCGAACCGATATGACATAAGTTGTTTTAAAACCCCATCAAAAGTAACAGTGAAATAGAACCCAACCAAAGCATGAAATAAACATTAGGGTTTTACATGAAGACAAAGCTAAAACCCCAACCCTTAGAAAACTCGAACACCATGAAAGACCAGAGACATAAGGCAAAGCATGAGTGAAAAACAAGGAGCAAAATACTGAAGTTCCATTAGTGGCTCCAGTTGGGGACGTTCATTCCACTGGAATGAAGCAAGAATCCAGAATCTCAGGTAGAGTAGACCAAGATGCAAAGACGACCAAAAAGGGACTCTTCGGACAAAACAACCCCAACTATGTACAAAATATATACAAAATATACAAACCTAAACTACTGTTCATGGAAAAGAATACTTCAAGTGAAGTATAAC
>VDFB02246466.1:0-22049 GCA_007258455.2 Sequoia sempervirens
TAGAATCATACAAGGTTTACTATCTCAGGTTATAGCATGAACACATAAGAATTTATGAATAATTTTAAAACATGAATAAATAAATCAGCCTAAAGAGAAATATATCAAAAGATCAGAATGAAGGGCTAAAGAAACTTATCTTTATATAATTTTGATATAACTCTTTCGTCCATCTTTTACTCCTCTTGAGAGTGCCAAACTCAACACAACAAAAAAAACAATCTGCACAACTACAGATTTCTTGAATGCATTATGCGGTTAGCATGTAGAACCAACTCTCTCCAAGAGTTTAAGGCTCTATCACAGTTCATGCATTAGAGAATGATATCGATGTGACCAATCACCATCGAACTTTCAATTCTCCTTTTATTTCAAAGTCACACTCAGAAATCTTCACAACCAACATGAAATGACTAGCAATAAATGAAATTTTCAAAGGATCTTACGCTAGTAAACATAATTCAAGAGAAACCACTATCTCTCTTTACTAATTACAAGATCCAAATAAAAGATATAACTTAACAAACAAAGAATACTTATCTCTTTAAATATTCTGATGGATGCAAGATATGCTGCTCTTGAGCACAGATCAGCACACAACCTTCACGGCTTGAACACAGGCCCATGACTTAGAATAGAAATTCCCTAGAATCCTTCTGAGGAGAGAACTTATTCATATCCACAAATGAAGCATGCTGATTAGGCCTGGTTTTGCAATCCTTTGCATAGTGACCAAACTCGTCACAACGAAAGCATTGGACTTGGGAGAGGTCCCACTTCTTCTTGAATGCGGGAGCACCATCTGACCCTTTATCTCTATTCCTCTTGAAGTATCTTTTCTTTCCTCTTTTTCCTTTCTTCTCTGATGATTGAGCGGAAAGAACATGAATATCTTCATTTGTAGAGCTTCGACCAATACCTCTCGCAGCCAACCTTGACTCCTCTTGAATACAGTCTGCCCTCAATCGATCAAACTTGGGAAGTTTCGATCTCGCACTGATTCCTTGAATGTAAGACTCCCAAGATGAAGGAAGACCATTAAGAGCCAACATGGTCAAATCCTTGTCATCAACAATATGACCAATGGTAGAGAGCTGATCTCTCAATTCAGAAATCTTCATGAAGTAGGTGATGACAAATTCTCCTTCTACCATCTTAACATGATGAAGTTGTTGCTTCAAGGCAAGTGCCCGGCTGGTGTTGTTGATTTTGTACATTTCCTCCAATGTCTTGAACATCTCCCTTGCAGTCTTCAACTTGGAGACAATTGGAACAATGTGATCCTTGACGGAATCAACCAACAACTTCTTCACCTTGATGTCTTTCTTCTTCCATTGCAACTTCTCTTCTTCCTCTTTAGGTTTGGGAACTTTGGTCTCCACAAACTCTGCCAAATCATTCTCCTCCAATGTGAGCATGATTCTAAACCTCCATGAAGTGTAGTTTGACGCTCCCTCAAGTCTATCTTCGATCTTCAATCCGTTCACCATCTTGAATGATGTAGAGATAGACCAAGAATTAGGACGAAGAGAAGAGAGTACCGCTGTATAGACAAATCTGATCACGATCTACTCAAACCCGCTCTGATACCATGTTAAATTTATGATCAGATTAACATGCACAGGAAAATTAATTCAAATAACACAGTACACAACAGATACCCTGGGAAAACCCTCCTCTTGAGGGAGAAAAACCCAGCCAATAATATCTCTTATATTATTGAGTCTCAATATGGATGATACAAATACAATAGGCCACTCAAAAGGCCAGCACACAGTTCTTTAGACTGAAACAATACATAACTGTCTGATTACAATTCGTCAAAGATAATCTCAGCCTTCTATAAAAATTTGAGACTGCTCTTGTATAAACTCGCATGTGAAAGCTTCTGACAGAATGTGAATGAACAATAGTGCGAATGAATTGGATAATGAAAAATGAACAAGTGCAGTGGTATATATATCTAATGAAAGAAGAGACGCAACTCTTCAATTAGCAAGTCGGCTGGCCTAGAGAAAATATAAACATAATAATATGAAGTCGGCCTCCAAAGAACAATGCCTTTTCCATTTTGAATGCAGCCAATCGAAGAAAGGTCGGCACACATAGGAATTAGTGCCCATCAAAAAATCGCGCACCTCTTAGATAGAGGACTCTTATAAATTAAATGAACAATAAATGATCGGTCGTCTACTCCAGGAATGTCCCAGCGCCAATCAAGAGGAAGTCGGCCTTAAGTTAGGTCACTTTTATTCATTGGCAAAATATAATTAATATTTTTCCAAGAGACGTGGCTCATCATAAATTCGTCTTCATCAATTAAATAGACATAGTCTATCATTTAATTGATCTTGAATATACGTGGCTGGAAGGTGCGACTAAAGCTGCATCGAACATCAACACTAACATTGCTAGCGAACAACATTCTGGAACTCAACTTGTACTTCATCTAGTTCAGTGAAAGAACCATCACCATGACGATATTGACAAGGGATCTTTGAAACAAAGTCGCTTATGAACTGGAGAACATCAACAACCCTTTGTCTATATACAACCAATTCTTCAGATATTCTTTCATAAGTTCTCACCTTGAAAAGGTGACGTTCTTTCCATGCAAGGATTTTTCTTTTGTGTTCTCTTGAAACCACTGAGTCATATGCGGTATTCAAATCTGCAATAATAATCTCGTGTATTGGTTTCACTTCTGCTATGCATTGCTCAAATCCTTGAATCCCTTGACGCAGGTCATGGGCATTTACCTTAGCTAATATGTTTGTGTAAGAACAATTCTGCCTCTCGTGATGAACTCTTCAATCCAATCCCACGTATGCTTCCCATATATCACCAATTGCCTTAACTATTGTTGATCAGCTGGTGTCTCTAGAATCTAGGGCAGCAACTGAGTAGCTTGTGAAGTGTTGTGAACAAGATTAGAAATATATTGCTTGAGTTGCTGAATTTCAGCCTTGAGGGCTGCCTTATCCTCTCCATCTTTAAGCACTCTATCCTTGAGATTTTCTACTACAACATTGAAGAGATTTACATCTGTGTGCCTGGTGCTTTTGCCGAGATTGGCCTTAACCATTATGAAATCATCAACCTCCACTTCATCAACATTTTTATCCTCAGGAGGTGTAGCAATCTCCATGATAATCTCACCTTCTGGATTCTTTTCAAAGTGAACTTGTTTCTTTGGTTTCTTCACAGGTGCATCCTGGTAAATGTCATCAAGTTTTGCAAAGTTTAGTTAATACAAATGCCTCCTCCTCTTCCTTCCTAGGGAGCTCTCAAGCCAAGACGTGGTGTCTCTACTAACTTCTCTGGGAGGTTCGGCTGCAGCTTCATCAACTTCTTCATCTTCTGAATCAATATGAATCGAAGAAGGTCTCGGAGATGGTGGAGAATCTCGAGATGTGGGCACAACCTCTGCTTCTTTTTTTGGGGTAGGCTCTTCTGGAGGAACTTCTACTACAACTGTTGGCTGCTCCTGTAGAATTATGTTGGAAAAGTCCAACCTTCTCTTTACATTCTTTGTTGTTCTGCTACCCTTTACACCTTCTTGAGGATGACTTATAGCCTTCTTCTTTGGTTGTGGTCTGGAAGAAGAAGGAAGAGACGACTGTATTATTGGCGGCTTTGCGTTTGGAATAGCTTTCTTCCTCTTGAGGTTTAAGAAAATCTTGCTATTCTTAATGACTCGGCTCGTTCCTTGACTGAGATGATGATGTTTTTTGTTCATGGTGGTATTGAAAAGGACTTCTCAACATCGTTCGTTTAGATAATCATGATACAACACTTGTTTGGCTCTGAATTCCATAGCAGAATACTGTATGCTAAAAAACTTGAAGATTGATAGTAAACTCGACTATGCTCGGACAAGTTCTGCACAAATTCTAAATTTAGCTTTGCTGATTTTTCTTCTTCAAAAAGACAGATTTTTCAAAAATAATCTAAGATATGGGTTTTGTAGAGAATCTCGTTGCAAGAAGACCCAGATCGTTCGTTTTTGAAAATTGTTGATGGCTGATTGAAAAAGTAGAAACCCTAATCTTTGAATTTTTTCTAAAAAAAAGCTGAGAGCTAGGTTTTGTGTAGAATCATGTTTTGTATGAACCCAGTTGATCAGATTT
The DNA here is from genome assembly GCA_007258455.2 of Sequoia sempervirens. Lineage (NCBI taxonomy): Eukaryota > Viridiplantae > Streptophyta > Pinopsida > Cupressales > Cupressaceae > Sequoia > Sequoia sempervirens. The sequence continues at coordinate 4,131 of VDFB02246466.1, forward strand.
TGAAAATATTGAAGATTTCTTAGACATGTGTGGAAAAAGTAGTTTCTTAAAAGTTGAAAAATTCTTCAAAGTTGTAGAGAATTGAAAACCAAGCTGACCCAGATTGTTGAAATTGGAAAATATTGACCCTCTTCGTCTAAAAATTGATTCCCTAGAGAAATAAAGCATGAAAAAGCGAGCCCCTTTGTGTGCTGATCCGGAAAATATGAAGAACTCTAAAAAAGCACCGTGTTTTGGCCTTCGAATCTTGAAATGAATAAAATTTTATGTTTCTTCCTCTCTTGCCTTGGACGCCACCTACAAAAATTTGTGAATAATGAATTTCTAAGCCTCCTTAAATATATTTTGAGGAAAAATCTCTTTTATTCTCTGCTTTAAATCCTTGAAATCAATCCCGAGCAGGTTCATCGAACTTGGACACTTTTTTTGATTGATGCATGATGAAACTGAAAAATTTACTAAGGCATTGAGCCTTGGGCGCCCTTCTTGGCTAGAGCCGTTTTTCTTCTTCAAACTTAGCCAATTTTCTGGCTATTTCAACTTTTTCTTGATTTTGGACCCTAATTTGATTTTGATTTCCGGGTCCTCAGTGAATCCTGTGGGTTGACTTAATGATCCATCGTGGAGCCTGAGTGAATCTGACGAAGTTGTCCTGGAGGCTGCTTCTGATAAAAAAATCATCTGACCCTTCAAAAAGTTGGGCGCCCCTGGCTACCTAGGGCGCCCCAGGCTTACCCATGTTAGCCATTTTCTTACATTTTTCAATTGCTTGCTTGTTTCCTCTCCTTTAGATGATTTCACAATTTTGGATTATCCAAAGGTCCAACGAACTAATGGTTGGGCTCATTGGATAACTCAGAGGATTCTGAAGGGGGTCTCTTGGGAATGATATTTTCTGAAAACTACTTTTAAGGCCTCAAAAGCTTGGGGGCCTATCTCCTCCTAGGGCACCCATCCTTTTAGACTTAGAAATTTCTCGAGGTTTTCATTTTGCCTTTGACTTCATCCCTTCGCTTTGTCTTCAATATTTGCTGACTGCCAACTCCAATGAACTTGCTAATGATTGCATTGGAGAGCTACTTCAAAACTAAAGAAGACACGCTGGAGGCTACAACTGCAAATTCATTCATTTGATGCCCCAAAAGCTTGAGCGCCCATCTCCTCTTAGGGCGCCCAGAATTCCTAGACTTAAGCCATTTTTGGCTCTTTTTCAACCTTCAAACTTGAAATCTCATGTTATGCCCTCCGTTTGTTCTGAATTTGCCGACAGTTGACGAGTGTGATGATCAGGCCAAGATATTCACTGCGAAGCTGGCAAAATTCTAAAGAGATTGATTGATTTGGCAAACCCTAACTGTTGGATTTGAGCCTCCAAAACCCTAGGTGCCTATCTCCTCTTAGGGCGCCCAGAATTTCTAGACTTAGAATGTTTTCTGATAATTTCATGATTTGCATTTTGCTTCTCTGTTGAGACTTCTCCGTTTGATCTGAATTATGGATGACTGATTGATCTGATGACTGTGCCGATGGATTCAGTGTGAAGCTGAGAGGATTCTGAGCAACATTGTCTGGGATGAGCAACCCTAATTCCATCATTTGAGGCCTTGAAAGACTGGGCGCCTATCTCCTCTCTAATTATTGTAAATTAAAAACTTTCCAATTCTCACTTAAAACATGTAAAAGTAACATATAACAAAGATAATACAATAAAATTTCTACCTTTCTTTATTGATAAACACGTACAAGTTACAATATGTTTCATTGCGAATATAAATCAGAGTTAAAAGTAATACAATTACATACATAGCTCGTAAGCTTTTGCACAAATAGAAGTAAGAATGTCCAGGAGTCCTTCCTTTCAAATCTTGGTACATCGGCCGCTTGCTGTGGAGGAGAAACATCACTCAGGCGCTTTACCGCCAACCACGGACTTATAATGCGGTCCCCCGCACGATCATCTTGCAATGAACGGCCCTCCCTTCGAAGAAGAGATTGGTAGGGTATCCTTTAGCGATTACCAACTGAGCATAGTGATGTGTCCTACTCAACTAGAACCTTGCTATTTCACAATCTCGATCTAGTACTCGGATCACAATGAACTGACAGTGTAGTCTCAACTATCACACATCTAGGTGGATGTCGTACCTTTCACTACTTTGGCCAAAGTATTCTCATTCAGTACTTCGAATGAAGGTCATCTATCATAAACACTACTCAGGGCCGATTTGACTTAAGGCTTCCTTACTCTACACATAGGTTTGTCCTTCAATGGGTGAATCCGTCATCCCAAACATCCTACAATCATACGAACCTACTAGAAATGAAAACAGTATTCAAGTGTCTTGTATCAATCCTCCTAACTAGGAATTCTTTATCCTAGGAGTACTTAACTTGTCTCAGTTATCCTAATAACTTAAGCTAAAAGACTTCACTTGATTCTGCCATCATTTCGATCCTAGTAGATAATAAGTACGTCTACGTATTCTCCATATACAGAGATCATACACAACATGCAATAACCATTCAAAATGCATTATAATTTATCTCCTATCAATTTCACATGATTTCCCTTTTATTCAAAATAAATAAACACTTCCCAATTCCAATTTAATCTTCTTTAACTAAATTGAATATAACGAAATACATCAAGCTATCTCTTTTAACTTCATTGTCATTCCCTAACCCTTACCCATGCATAAAATGAAATCCCTTTAAATCCTTATGCAATAAAAGATTATCAAACAACAAATGACTACTAGGAATAATTCATTATTTTCAGCTCAATACAATCAGCAATTTCAAAACAGTAAAGAAAAGCAACTTAAAGTTTTAGTCTTTAATTCAGAAACATGCCTATATAAGCTCCTTTCCAGTAATCCTCTATCAGCAATCTTCTATTATTGATCACAGCCAATAGTTTCCTCACTCAGAAATTCTCCAAATAAAGAATGTTATCAACTGAGAATACTCAACTCTCACTGAACACTTTGAACAGAATAGAAACTATAACTCACAGCCTAAACTCTCCAATTGCAGTGCATTAACTCTCTAAAAACGTCAATGAAGAGAAAACCTGAAGTGAATTCGAATGAAGACTTTGTGAAGTATTTATAGGCCGCATTTAGAACAGTTTCCCCATTTCTGGGCATGCAACTTGACAGATTACCATGTTTACTAAGTCAAAATGTCACTTGTCATTCTTTCAAACCCTCAGTCATGTTCTTCCATGATGATTCGACTTCTTTGGAGCCAGAAATCGAAGAATACTTCAACTTTGCAATAAAAACGCCACCTACAGCCACGTTTTGCTGCCAGGCGTATAAATTTAACCTAATATTATTGCTGCGTCCTAGGTCAAGTTCCAAATCGATCCAACACAGAGGTTCATTGTTATTTTCCTGGTTTAGAGCTTTGAAAATGTCTTCCTTCCTTTCCAGCTGCGCAGGAACTTCCGCCATTTCACGGGAGAGTTTCATTTTTATTTTCATTCATTTTCTATAGTTCGAACTTTTCCAAATATTTCCTTAAATGAAGTTCGATTCTTTTCAAATGTATTTTGTTTATATGTTAAATACTTCATATGGCAACCTTTTAATATTTAAACTTCCTCATTTAAAATATAAAATGCGAATTTCATCCTTCAAATAACAATACTTATTCTTTAAAACATTTGAAAATATTTTCCTTCATTTTAAAAGAAACGATTTAAGGCTTCAAAAATCATTTTCAATACTAAGGGTTCGATTTTACCATAATTGATTTATTCAATTATTTACTTAGTTCATAATAATAATGATTTTAACTATGCAAAGTAAAAATCGTTTTCCCAATTACACAAGGTAATATTTAATTTCCCCAAATTACTCCTGGTAATATATTTTTATATTTATTTACTCCTAGTAAAATATAATCTTTAATTTTCACTTAAGAGATTTTAAAATACTATTAAACTTAAGTAATAAGTTAATTTCCATAAATTAAGAAGTTAAAATAAAATATAATTTCATTATATATATTTTATTATATAAATATTATTATAGTTCTTTTAAATATTAAACATATAAATATTTAAATACCCAAGTATTTAATATACATATATATTTTAATATAACTATAATAATATTATATATAATTTTTAATATATAATTACTTATATATATATATATTTATATTTAACAAATATAAATATCTATACATATACATATTTATTGCCGAATATATATTTTGCGAGTCGGTCCACGTACTTTCAATATATATATATATATAAATTCCAAGGCAAATATTATAGTAATATTATTTATCCATAGATAACAGGTAGTGTGTGTATATATATACACATATATACTCGTATATACCACAGTATACTATATACATGTATATACACACCCACTTAACCCATTCGCTTATGTCCATTCACGTTATGAGCATAATACTGTAAGTCTAATAAACAAACAATCATCACTCTCAAGCACAAAGAAGTAAACTAGACTCCTAAAGCCTATGGATGACTTATCAAGACCAACTTATCTGACTTGGTGTCTCAGAACCTATATTGACGTGTGTGTATGCTCATTTTGGTAATTGTTACTGTTTACCTGACCAAGTTCCTCCCCGAATGATGTCTCTCCTCTGTCCGGAGGAACAGTCTTCATACCTGCACATCATGACATGACATCGGCAGTCATATGCTCATAACAAGGTAAAAACATCTCACAAGTTAGAATAACATTATTCCATAATTGTTTGCAATATTTAATCAAGACTAAATCATTTAGAAGTAACAATCAAATGAAACCATCATTTAAACAGGACTCGTTCATTTAATAACGAGATCAACCATGTTTTATTCATCATCAAGATTCAAACATTACAATCAATTGCCCTATACAATAGTAGCTATAAAATTGGGATGTAGCGTATCCATGCTTGGTAGTGTTAGTTTTTATTTTGCAAATTTCACCTTTTTCTCGTTCCACGCACTTGCCATTGCTTTGAACGTTGGAGATGAAAATTTTTCTAAGGCACAAAACTCTAGGCACCTTTACTAGGTGGGGGCGCCTAAGCTTTCCAGAGTCAGCCAAAATTTTGCAATTTTCATGATTCTTCAACTTCCATTCTCCATTCTTTGTCCCTCGATCATCTGTTGCAGTTTCTTGATTTGAGCAGTGCTTGAGACTCTGAATCTGACACCTAGCAGTTGACTGACCTCCATTAATGGCCTTGGAGCTCCTGAAAAAGTAGAATAGACCCACTAGGGAAAAACTGATCTTTTGACAATTCTGACTAGACCAGCTTGATGAGGAAGTATTTTCAACCAATCAAAATCAGTTTGAACCCTAAAATCCAAACTTTCTATTTTTAGAAAATTTTGCCAGCATCCATTTCAAAAGAAACCCAAAAAAACCTAGAAAATTTAGGGCCGAAAAACTGAGATCTGGGTTTTGTGGACTTAGTCGCTCTAAGCAAACCCAAATCGTCAGATCTTGAAAATTTCGAGTTTTTGACCCTCATGCAAAACATGCAAACTCACAATTTTGACCTTTTTGACAATTTTAACAAGAGTTTTACTCATTTCTTCAAAATGCCTAAATGTAGCAAAATTTTTAATTTGGGATACAACACACAAGATTTCACAAATTTATCCTTTAATTCATTCTTGCAAACTCTTCTAAACAATTCTGGAAAACACCAACATGGAAACATCGATAGTCTCTGTGTGAAACTATCAACAATCAACTAGGGAAGATCTTTCACCATTGTGGTTGATATCCTCCTTGAAGGTTTTTGTCCTCCGGAAGTTCTTGGAGAAAATCTCAACATAAACCTTCCAAATAATCATCCCCGTATATCCAAATGAACTCCAAATATGATATTTTATTTCTTTTCCCAATTCCAACACCTTTTTGGAAATAAAATAATATTTTATCAATTCCTTATGTCATTTTTTAATTTCCCCAATAAGCATAAATTAATAACACCTTTTTAATTTTTTTCCTTTTTGGCCACTCATAATTATCAAATAAGTCACTTTTTTATAATGGGATGGAGAACAAGTTATTGCTTATTGTATATACTTTCTACAGGTGCTTGTTTGTTGATTGAGCATATATGATGTATTGTTTATGTTCATAAATTCACTTGAGATACATTTGTATTAATATAATAGTTAAACAATGTTCTAAAAAAAAAATATTAGAGTATGTATTCGAGTATTTTGTGATAAAGTCAATGGTCAAGCAAAGGGGTCATTACATCTTGTGATTTATGAAAGTTTATTAATTTTAATGCATTCATATCAAGGCCAGACCACTTAATGGCAGGTCAACCTTTTAGTTGTGAGATCATTGGGAACACCAAGTAGGTATAGAAAGGACTTTATAACTTGATGCAAGGTATCTCACAAATCTAAGGTTAAATTTTGAAATCAGGACTGAGGGTTTATAGCGAGAAGATTATTAAAAAGAAATCCTTCCACTCAATAGAGAAGTCAGCAACCAAAATGAAGGTACAATCTGAAGGAGAAAACACATTCAACCAATTGGCTCGGAAAATGTGAATTCAACCATCCCCACTATTGTCAACAATAATTCCTTATCCTTGGGTAATTAATCCCAAAGATCAATGTTTTAAAGTACAAATGCTTAAAGCCTCCTAAAAAGAAAAAAATAATGACTTTAAAGCAAAAATCAACTTAAACAAAGAATAAATAAAATTTAACTAAAACAACCTAAAAATAGGCCTTCATCATTCTGTCAAAAAATAGATAATCTGAAATAGCATCTGCCAAAGATAACCATGGTTAAAAATAGTAATGTAGTGCATGAGTCTCCACTATGATTTTGATGTATCTTTTTCTCTGGAACTGGTGAATCCTTTGACAAATACTGAAACTCTAACCACCAAGAGACCTCACCACATAATATTTTGACCTTAATCTGAAGCTCTCTGTGGAACAAAACATATTTGATGTTTTGAACCCTGAGCTTTTGTCATTGATCTACCAATGGGAACAAGAAGGCTGAAAACCCTAAATCTCATCAATGAACCGGCATCATACCATTCAAAACCTTAGGTGGCTGAGAAAATCATATAGCATGGTTTGGAAAACACACAAACCCTAGGCATTGCAAGGACAACATGCTGATATCCTTTGCTGTTCTAACTGTCCCAGCTTTTGGTAATTTTTTGAAATCGTATGTATGGTGAAAGTGCATAGCCTATTGTAATTCACCATTTGAAGTGTTGCTGATGGCCTGATACAAGTGACTGAAACACTGCTGTCACTGCACATGGGGGTCAGCAACTCTGCACAATGCTGATCTCTGCAAAATTGTGTGCTTCAAACTGTAACATGACATTTCAAGAGAGGATGATGTACCTTTTGACTGACTTCGACACTTAAGAACTGATGTTCAATGCACCTCGTAACACCCTGGTGTGTCAACCAGCTATCTCTGCCTTTTGAAGTTGATCAAACTGACCTAGGCACTTAACTTTGTTATATTAGACACTTAACATGTCCTTTGTAATGTCCCTTTCTGATATTTTCATAGACCCTGTTCTTTTGTGTTTCCTCTGGCAGTAATAGGACATAAACCCAAACTGAACAGAAGCAATGCTATACCAAGATTTAATAGTAAACTTTTGCAATATTAATATATCTATCAATGCCTAACAGCATAAACATTACCATAAACTATCATTGAAACTTATTGCACACAGCTAATTATTGAATTAAATTCTGTTATAATAGCAATATCAGCAAACCCTCATACAAACAATTTTCGTATTTAAATAACAAAGAATGCCCACTCACAAGTGCTGTCCTACTCTATGGAGTAGGGGCTGATCAAAACCAAGTGATAATCTTTAATATGGCAGTGGCTGGGAACAACATAAATCGTACGACTGCTAGAAAGATTGGGCACAGCTGTCGTCACTTGTATGGCAACCTCTTGAAGGTGTATGGGTTGCTATAGAATGGTACAGATTGAATCAACAAGGCAGCAATTAAGATTTGCTGCATAGCAGAAAATGCATCTGAGTTTATAAGATATCAATACAGGATTTTTCACACGAAAATCTAGAACTTGTTTACAACCTTCAACACAAATAAGATCTTCTTGAATGCTCCTTATTATTTGAAACTAGAATTAAACTGCAATATTCAGCACCAATGTGATCCTTGGATGGAATCACCTAAAATGAACAAGAGGCTTTTCGTCCTCCAATCCTAATTGGAAACCAAGAGGCTTTTCGTCCTCCAATACTCACTGGAAACCAAAAGGGTTTTTGTCCTCCAAATTTCCACACACCAAGGCTTTTCGTCCTCCAATCCTAATTGGAAACCAAGAGGCTTTTCGTCCTCCAATCCTAATTGGAAACCAAGAGGGTTTCCACCCTCCAATACTCACTGGAAACCAAAAGGGTTTTTGTCCTCCAAATTCCCACACACCAAGGGTATTCGTCCTTAGTGAGAAGATGAACCCAAGTGCTCAAGTTTTGAGAAAAGGGTTTGATTTCAATAAACAATGGATGATTTCCTTTGATCAATCTCTTCCTTTTATAAGTTCATTTTTGGCCCCTTAAATTTGAATTTCCTTTTCCCTCCAAAAGTGTTAAAAAATATTTTTTAACAAAATATTATGTAAGACCTTATAATGTCACATTTAGAAGGCCACTTTATTAAAATAATAATAATTAAGCTGTCCTTTTACAACGTTTTAAAATAAAGTTATTAGGAGCAACTTAAGATATTATTATTAAATTATTTCCTTAACTTTATCCCTTAACCTATGGGTGATAAAGAAACAGGCTATGGGTCTCCCAAATATTTTAATTCTAAAAAGGGGACATGACATCCTTCTACATACACGATGTGTTGTAAGGCAGCTATTGCCACTCAAAACTAGTCACTATCCTTCTAGCTGCTTCCTCTTCTCACTCTTGCTACTAAACAATGCACTTTTGTATCTTAGGCATCTATTCCTCATGGGTTTGTCACTTAAAACATCACATCAGTTGTCCAGACGTGCCCCAGCTCAATCCTTGCCAATTGAACACATCCTAGGTGCTTTTTAAGGTGACTTGCGCTTTGTCTCCCAAGCACCTAATTGAGCTGATGCTGCCACATAAAACCCTGCATCTGGCTATCAGGTGCCTATTTGGATATTCATGTCCCTAAAAGATTGTCTTCACTGCAGGAGCACTTCTTAACCCTTCTTATGTCACTTAACAACTACTGGGTGCCTATTCCTGCTAATGTAATGTCCCCATTTTCTGAGTAATGGCAGATATTTATATTTAGCTTATTTTATTCCCATAAGCTAAATAATGGAGTTATAAGGGAATAATATTAAATTAATTGTCTATAAAGCTATCTAAATAAATTAAATCATAAAGGTAACTTGATTTTAATTAATTTAATTAAAGTGACTTAAGTGAAAAAATAAAATAATATTATAAAGTCACTTTAGGAAATATTAAAATATTCTTCTAGAAGCTTTATGGGGGTTATTTTGGATCTTTCTAGAAGCTCAGGGGTTTCTTTAAAAGAAGATGAGAGCTGATCATTTGGGCATCTTGGTTTTGGTATTTTCTATCAGAGAATTTTGGAGAGCTTTTATATTGCAGGTTCAGCTCTTCTGAGGACAAAAACCCTTAGAGGAATGAGTGGATTGGATGAAAACCCAACTCCACATTGAGAGGTGAATCCATCCAGGTTCATCATTGAGTATATTTGCAGGTTATTCATCATTCTAGGGCTTCAAGCAGCTATGGTTTGAAGTTTATTTGCAGTTTGAAGACTTATTGTTGCAGATCTGGACATTGAATGATCATATCTTCATGGTATATTGGGTGGCTAGGGTTTAATAGTGCTGGAGCAAATTTATAGAGTTGGCCGCTAGGTTTATGACCCTATTTTGGTGATATTTTGCAGATTTTGAATACCTAATATTTTATAAATAATTTCTGCATAAGGTCGACTTGTTTGGAGGGTTTTTGGAAGCATTTGTTGAGGGTTTCAGACTTGTAGCAGCTGGAAAATATTTTTAAAAATTATTTCAGCTCAAGGGCCTTTAGGGTTTGAAGGCATTATTATTATTGCAGATATATTTGAGAGTTTTTCCAGCTTCTTTCCAAGAGTTTATTGCAGATCTGTAATCAGCACCTACAATCATACCTTTTCAACTAAAGTGCCATCTTCTTCATTGATCAAAGTGTTTATTATTGTAGCCTATGATCTGGGTATGTTTGTATTTCATTGGTAATCAATATAAATTAGATTTTGAAGGAAAAATCATGCTGCTATAATCAAATCAGACCTATATCAGACCTGATTTCATTGTACTTGCATTACCCTTGAGGGGAAATAAGAAATTGTTATATGTTCTTTCATTGTTTTGCATTCTATATTACTTCTTGTCATTATATGCATTTGTTTTGCAAAACCAATCTGAAAAATCAGAACTCAGTCCATTTCATGCAAAGTGTTTGACGAAATGTCAAACCCATAAACTGAAAAAATTAAGGTCAGATTGGCAAGGGGTTCTTACAATGGTATCAAAGCATGCATGATTATTTATGTCAATTGCAGAAGTTTAGAAAATATTCCATTGGGGATATTACAGCTAATCTGACACTAAACTGACCTTTTGAACCGCCCCCTAGGCATGCCAGTAACACTTTTGAATTGGTTCAGTCACTTATCAGACTCATAAGTGCTTGCTTTAGGTATGTTTGACACTTCTTCCTTCAATTTACTCCCAAGCATCCCTTTTGGACTATCATGTCACTAAAATTGCTAATCACTTCCTAGGTGCTGATGTGTGCTACTTCCAACCATTTACAAGATATGTAAGTGCCTCTCTTCGCTGCTCTGCCACCTGAGATCTGATATAGACACTTATACTTTACACTTGAAACACTTGCAAACTGCTTCTAGGTATGCCCACAGGTATTCTTGTTACTTGAATGCATGTCTTAACCTGTTTTAGGCGCCTATACTACCCCTCCTTGTCATTTGCACTCTGTTCAGGCACCTGTTTGGTTTCCCATGTCACTTAAATGTAAACTAACTGCTCCAGGCATGTATCCTGATATCTTACGCCACCCAAATCACTGCCTTACAAGTCTCAAAAGTATGCTTCTCCTTGTTTCTTCATTACCTAAAGACAAGCTAACTTCTTCGTGAATGGTCTTCCATAGTGGCCTGCTTCTGCACATAGCCTTAACAAACAAGTAATATATCAATGATGGACCACTCAACACTGAAGTCTTGTCATTAGGCTTATATAGATATGACAACTTGACAGATGCACATGACATAACAAGTATAAAGGGTCATAACAAACATCCAGCCCCGTGAGATTTCAATTCCCATCCATTTTCACCCTCCCAAGCATCTCACATGGAACTAACCCCACCACTAGGAGACTCACCTAAACAATCCCCATCTTTAAGAGGCCAATGGTGCTTTTCAGTACATTAGGAACGCCAATTTCAAACAATGTTTTTTAGTCTTGGAGGTATTTAAAGGAAAATTAAAGGTTTGTGCAAGCTCACTGAAGGGTTCACATGGCCCAACTTGGAAAGTGTGCTCTACCAGCTTCTTCATTGTGTTATGAAGTAAACAGAAAAATAACAATGAATGAGTGGGTTGAAAAAATATGAGTATTGTAGACCAGCATGAGAAGTAACATGAGGCTATCATGGAATGCTTTTTCCTTAGTCAGCCAGAAGACAAATTGCAGAAATTCTGAAGGATCATACCAAATTGGCTCCAGCAGCTAAGCAACTTGCTACAAAAGTTGAAAGCTCCAATAAAGCCAATCTCGCAGGAACCCAGTCAAAGACTCTTTTCAAGTCTTAACTTCTTATTGGATTCACAACTTAGCAAGCTTCCCGAGTGAAGGGGCCTTTACCCTCTCATTTAATTATGCATACTGTGTGTTGCTCCAGAATTTTATGTTTAATCTCTAAGTTGCCAAATCGGGTACGGGTACGTGGGTACGATACGTCGGTACGACAAATTTCTTTTTGGGGGGTGGGTACGTTTGGGTATTGTCCATACAAAAAACATATAAAAATCATAGATATATACATATTTGCAGCCTAAAAAGTAAAAACAAGAATTAAATTTAGAATACCACATATCATGCATATGCTAAACAAAACTTAGAACTACCATAAATATAACAAATTTGAAATACAAGTATACTAAATTAATTTGATATCAATTTTTCAAAACTTGAATGTTACAATAGGTATATAATTATATTGAATTCAATGTTCATTGGTTCAACATTTAAAACAAAATAATACAATTAATGGTAGCTATCATATGGGTCATCAGGAAGATTAAGATCAACATCATCATTGACATTAGATGATGTAGGTAAATTAGTAGAAGCACATGCAGCCCCACTATCACTTGCAGTAGAAGCACGCTGGGTATCCGACTCCATAGAAAGTAAAGATTGTGTGGCAGATGAAAAATCCAAATCAGTTCACTCTAGATCTACATCCCACAACTTCATTCCTCCTTCCTTATACTCATTTTTTTTATGAGTAAGAAAACGCAAGTTGGAATGCACATAAACTAGCTCTTCCGCTTTACTTGCTGCCAATCAGTTGTGTTTCATTGAGTGGATAAAGGAGTACGTATTCCAATTTCGCTGAGATGAAGAGGAACTAGCAACCTATTGAAACAAAGTGAGAGAAACTTATTATTATAAAATTGTAAATCAAACTTTAAATTTGAAGTTAACCATTTTATTATTTTTAAAATAGTAAACAATATAAATTTAAAGAGTGCGGTAAAAACTAAGAAACTTACTTGTGATAAAACTTCAATTGCAAGAGTTTGGAGTTGTGGTGATGTATAGCCATTGAGATACCACCAAGAATGAGCATCCATCCTTTACTTGTCATAAAGAGCATTAACACTTTGATTATTGGAGGCTACAAAATCAGCAAACTCAGCTCTAACTAAATACTCCATTTCTTGATCGGGGAAGAGTCTACTAAGTGCTTTCCTACACCCCACACCAACTTCTACATCTAAATATGGTTGCACTCTTGATGGCAAAGCAAGAATTTCATCACTATAAAATTTGGGAGTCAATGCAAATGCAAGAAGATGTAGTGGGGTGGTCATTTTGTTCCACCGCTCAACACAAATTGTTTGCACCTCTTTGAAGAAAGTTTCTTGAGGATCTTTCTCTTTTTCATTGATGATGATTTTCATTTTCTCGATCATTGAGTCAATGCCATCATATTATTCTCCCAAACATGGCTTATCCATGTCAGTAAAACGGATCATACTCATGATGGGCTCAGTGAAACTAAGAAGATATTCCGCTCGTTCCCACCAAGTGTCATCTAGGATCATCTGTTTTATATTTGTTGCCCTTTCAGTATTGGATTGCCTCCATAGGGACCAACTTTGATTGAGAACCATGCTAGAAGTGGCTCCCGCACCTTCACAAGTCACCTCAAGATGATTGTGTTCGATGCAAATCTGGTTTTGACAACCTATTCAAAAATTTAAAATTAAAATTGAAATATAAAGAAGACATGCTCGAGTTTAAAAAATAAATTACTAATTACTAAAGTGAAATGTAAAATTTAAAAGTTGAAGTGTTTCAATTACCTTCAACAACTCCAACTCTGAAAATGATCTAAAAATGGCCTGTGACATTTGATGTTTTGTGATGAACATTTGGATCTCTTCAGCCTCAATATACATTTGTTTGATCCAATTTATTTTTGCACCCAACTTTTGTAGCATTAGGTTGAGAGAGTGAAAACGGCTAAAGATTAATGCATTTGTGACCTTTCACCATCAGCCCCATCGTGATGGGGATCTGATTGCTAGTTTTAGGGGTTACTGTCTCCTTACGTGATTCACGAGATCATTTTGCTAAGGGTTTGGCGAATTGAGTTTGCCGAGAGTCACCTGAGCCGAGTCAGTAATTCATGCTTGAATCAGTGCGTAGACGTCATGGAAGCGCTCAGAAGGCCCAAGAGACGAAGATCGACTGTAAATTCGGCCAATTCTGAGACTTCCTACTTTTTAGGAAAAGTTGCTTTTTCGATTTTTCATTTTTGGCATTTTCGGACCAAACAAGGTTCCCTATTTTTTAGGGTTGCTTTTTTCTATTTTTAGAAAGTTTCTATTTTTGGAAAGTTTCTATTTTGGAAGGGTCCCGAGTTCTGAAAACGCACTCAGAAGTTCGAAAAACTCAATAGAACTCTCAGAAAATCGAAATGAAAATTTCAAAAAAATTCAAAAAATCTGGAAAAAACAAGTAAAAAGCATGAAAAATCAGACCAAAAAACATTCAGAAACCTGGAAAAATCAGTCAAAACCAGTTCGAAATCAAGCAGATCTGAGGATGAAATCATGAAAAATCAGTTCTTAAATGGTGAAATTTGTCAAAAATCTGTTCAAGTCTGAGGTTCGCCATGGAAGAATGATGAAGGGTGTGAGAAATGTCAGGGAGTTTATGGAATTCGCCCAGCAGCTAAGAAGGATATCCAAAAGAGGCGTGGGGAATCGCCCGGCATTCAAGAAGAGGAACATCCTAGGACTACCTAAAAGTCATATGATATCCTTGGACCCTTCCAAAGTCGCCATGCATCTTGAAGACCCATCCTTGCATCCTCCAAAGTCAGCCACATGTCTAAAAGGTTGATGAAGTCAGCCATGTGCAGGAAGGAAGTGCCAAGGAAGTCTAGAAGTCCCGCCATCCCTTGTCCAAGCATCATCACAAAGTCCATCCACTTTAAAGGGAAGTGCCAAGGGGTCATAAAGTCCACCATATGCCAGAGGGCGTCAAAAGAGTCTTGAAGTCCACCCAAAGCTCATCCTAGCCACTTCTAAGTCCGCCCTTGACATCCTTGACCCTTCCAAAGTCCGCCTAGGCATGTAAAATGAAGGAAAATCAAAATTTTTGCTAAGTGTTGGTGCCCAGCAAAGAGAATTTCGAAAATTTTGCTAAGTATGAGGGCCTAAAAGGGTGGAGAATCCTTTCCAAAGGGATAGAATGATGAAAACAAATGCTAGAAAAGAGGGACATCCAAGAGGTTCGTCCAAAAGACCTATGAAGTCCGCCATACACTTGGAGGAGGTTAGCAAGGTGCTAAAGACGTCCATGATACTTGTCCAAGAAGCTAAGAAAGTCCGCCTAAGCAGATGAAGGGATAAAGGAATGATTTTTGGCTAAGTGTTAATGCCAAGTCCAAGAAAAGTTTGAATATTTGCCTAAGTATAGAGGCTAAAAGATGAAGAAAATGAAGATTTTGGCCAAGAATCATGACGTTCTCAAGAGGTCAAGTGCCAAGCTTGAAGGAGCACATGCTAGAGAAGATCGGGATTTGGCAGAGAACTAAACGGAATGTGCCTAACACAAAGGTAGAAAAGAGATAAAATTTGCCTAAGTATGGAGAAAATGCGAAGAAATTGTCAACTTCGACTGAAGAAAAATGCACAAGGCAAAGAGAAAGGAAGGATCGTCCTTGGCCAGAAGGAGGAAGAATATGTCAGACGTCAAGGAAATTCGCCCAACGAAGACATTCGGACGAGGATTTTGCCTAGAAAAATTCGACTGAGCAAGGAAATATTTGACTTTGGCAGAGCAAAATAAGTTTAAAATCTCGCCTCGGCAAAGAAAAATAGGGATCTGGCAATGAAATTTTCGACGGAATGGCTTAAATTTTGGTTTGGCTAGACGAAATTAGGGATAAAATTGGAAAATACACTCTCAGCCAAGAAAAATGGAAGAAAAATCGAAATAGCCATGGGTCCAAAACGAACGGGTTGGAATTAATTAAAATATTTTTAATATTTTAATAATTAATCTTCAACTATTTGGAATTTAAAAATGCCTTGGACAAAATCAATTTTGCCAGACGAGAATTGGAAGAAAATAAAGTACGCCAGGCAGAGACGAAATCCAACAAGAAGAATTAAATTCGCCATGAATTTAATTAAAATATTTAATGTTTATTCAAAAATTCGAAAAATCAAAGATAAACATTAAATAAAAAATCGAATTTTTGAAGATTTGCCCGGATAAGCTCGAGACTGATCCTTGTCGGAAAATAAAAGGAAAGTTGCCTGTTTGGATAAATGAAAACAAATCGAGATCGAGAAAGAATATGGCAGTTGCTAAATCGAATTCAATCCTTCAGCATTATAATGAGTTTTAGCAACTCATTTTTTCACACACAGCTGAAGAGAAATTTAATCTTTCTCGAAATTGTCAGGCAATTAATTCATCAATAGGCAGAGTCGAATTTTCCCAGAGAGAGAAGCAGTGTTATGCTGAGGAATTTTTCGCAAGAAAAAAAGAAAGAGATTTATTCAAAGCTGAATTCTTCTTGAAGAGGGGCGCACTTTTCAAAAAAATCAGATTTTTAATCTGATTTGCATTCGACGGTTCTTCACTGAGGTTTGGTGTTTGGTCAAATAAATTTGCTATCTCTTTCATGTACTTTCATCTTGACGAAGTTCTGGCAGAATTTTCAATTTCATCCAAGCCACTTTCAGCTTGCTTTTTCGTGATAATTTAATTATTTAAACAGCTGAAAGTCAATTTTCGAATCCAAGGCGCGAGATTTAATTATTTAAAAGTCTTTATATTAATGTTAGTTTTATGACTGCAGGTTGACGGACACGGCAGGCGAATTATCAAAGAAGCTGAAAATGAAGTTTGCCAACAAGGGTGCCCAGAAAGAGACCAAAGTCATCTCAAAATGGAAGAATGTCGTGGACACTGATCTCGGACACGTTGATTTCGATGAATTCAAGAAAAGAGTGTACGGGCAGAAGGGACTTCCCACAGCAATAGCCAGACGGATGGTCAGAAACGGGATATTCCAAGCAGCTGGATTCCCACCGGCAATGGATTGTGCGGAGTTGATGGTAGAGTGTGCTCTCCACTATGACGCCCAGAAGAGACAAATTATCGCCCCTGACGGAAGAATCTTGGCACACTTGGGTGAAGTTGCAATCCAAGAGACCTTCGGCATCCCCGAGCATTCACGAACGGTCTACAAGACCAAGGAAGAGGCCAAAAGGTTATATGACAGCCAGCCAAATTTGTGTGCCACGACAGTCAACAAGGTGTGGATGGACAAGCCAAAGCCTTCAATCAAGAAGTTGCCCAAGAGGCCTCGCCGAACGGACTTCAAGGAAGACTTTGGGGATATTGTGCTGATGCTGAACAGAATAGCTGGCAACCCGCAGGGCGCCTTCTTCGAGAGCTGGATGTACTATTTTATAGACGAGATTACCTCTGGAGTCAAAATGTTCAATTGGTCACGGATGATAAGTGACAACCTCCATGAGCAGTTGATCAACCTCGAAGAGACTAAGTCTTTTCATATGAGTTCATATGTTGTGTACCTGTTGGCCAGATCGTACAAGTATCCAAGATTGATCTGCAAGGGCAAGATTGGCAACGGGGAGAACGAGCTCAGGCCTTACGACTGTTATCCTCAGCTCCAATTGAAGGAGAAGACTCACTTCAGGAGGGTTCATGATGCATTCCTGATGCACATTACCAGAAAGCTTCAAGGAGGAGTGCATCAGAGGCTGAGCCATGAAGCAAAAAGCCTTATCAGTAAATACGGGTCTTGGTTCATCCAGTTCCCGAAATTCACATATATCAGGATCCAGGGATTTACTGGAAATCCCTATAAATTGCCTATCTATCCGACCAATCGGATGATATTGCTCGAGGTTTTGAGACAGTTGGAGGAGTACTAGAATATCCAAAGACCATCCAAGAAGGCGTCCGTCACATTCCCATTCTTCATCGGGAATATGTTGGAATATTGTCCATCAGCACAGGCAGCTGAAAGTGCAAGATTGGAGATCCAGTGGTATCCTTTCACGGCTTACAAGTCCAG
>VDFB02246467.1:0-12348 GCA_007258455.2 Sequoia sempervirens
CACCAAATTTTATAGACTCCACTATGAGGGAATTCACTCAATCTAAGCATGTAATCAAGGCCATGCCAAGAAGCACCAAGCATTGGGAGTAGATCCCAGAGAGATTTAAAAGGTTGACCTTCCAAGTCCTCCAATAAGACATTATGGAATGGAAGAAGCTCCAAGAATTAATTAGGAAATTTGTGAAGTATGCCACCCTTTAGAAAAGTGAAGGAAAGCCAGTGATTGATGATAAATTTTTATAGTATATCCTGAAAAAGAAGGCAGTCACTAGAAGAAAAAACTATTACAGTGTTAGGGTCACTAGATGACAAAATAGGGATGAGAAAAAATGTGTTTTATAATGTTATATTTTGGAGGTAGGTGAAACCCTAATGTAAAATGAATCTTGGCCACACAGTGAAATTAAATCTTGGCCATTCATTTCTCTTTTTTAACACTATAAATAGGAGTCTCCTCTCATTTTAAAAAGGAAAGTTGAGTTGTTCTGTAAAGACGTGCTACACAATTTTTACTGATAATTACATTTTTTTGGTGGATTCTTGTGTTTCTCACATGTTGCATCATTCATCTCATCAAAATTAGTAGATTTAGTTTGTTGTTCTAAGTATTTTAGGTTGCTCTTATTAATTAGTTTTATGCTCCACATTGATAGTGAAGAATGTTATTGTGTTCATGCCTTTCATGTTTATGCTTTTTGTTGTTTGTTGATGATAAACAATAGTGTAAAGCTAGTTTGAACATTACTTTTTTGCTCCACTTAGAATTCATCTGTTTCTCATGCTTTATGGTGAATAAACTACTGTAAATCTATAGATCCTAAAAGATAGCACTATTTTCATGAAATTGTCAGACATTTTGGTCAAGTAGAACTTAGTTTTAGGAAGGTTGTCCACTATAGCATCCTCCATTATTACTATTCATCATTAGTTGTAGGACTAGGAAATCTTCTATCCCTTTTCTCTTTTAACCTTTCTTTGAAATATAAGTTAATGAAAAGTTACTGCATCATTGTAAAGCCAAATCTGATGTTAAACATGGAGTTTTAGACTACTATTTTGAAATTGAAACAATTGCACTTCACTTTCAGAATTTCACAAAACTCCATTTGAAGATCCAATTCATTCCAAACTTAGAAAACTGTCAATACCCTTTGTGATTTCCAAAAAATCACATCAATCAATTGATTTGTTTTTACAAGTCATGACCTGACACACGAGAAACCTTGGGGTGATTGTATGAAACTTAGTTCTAGATTTTCACCTTTCAAGAGACGAATTGCACTTGTGCATTGTTTGTGTTGAGAAGTGCTAAAACACCCATACACATCTAGAAAATTTATTTGACAAGGGAATGTGTACCTATTTGTGGCATTTGAGAGAATTAGCTTACTATAGAAAGTGTGGATTTCTGTGAAATTTCTTTTGTGAAAAATAAATGTGCAAAATAATGACCATTTACAAATAAATTATAACATTTATAAGGGAAATCTTCAAAATTATTGATTTGACATCCATCATTTCTACTATTACTCCTTTTTTGCATGAGGGAAACCCTTTAGCTATTCATTTATGAAGTTTTAATGCAAACCATCCTTTTTACAATCAAAGTAAAAATTCAATTCTAATTAGTGTTGATGGGTGTTTTTGCACACTTTCTCAACACAGGTAGTGAGTAGGTGCACTACCTCTCTTGAAAGGAAATCTCCAACAACAAGTTGCTGAAAATTGTCCCAAGGTCTCTTGGGTGTCAGGTCTTGACAGTGCTTGGAATGTCTCAGTTGTTTCATGTCATTTGCTAGAATAACAAGGTAGACTTATAGATGAGTCACAAAGTGGGGAAGTTGGATCTATAAATGGAGTTCTTAGGATGGGAGGGTTGCTGTGTGTTTGCTATAGGCTCAAACAACAATCTTGAACTCCATTTTTATCATTGGATAATGTGTAATGAACCTTTCCTAAGGTTACTATTAAATAAAAAGGAAAAAGGGCAGGGAAGAGAGAAGGTTCTTGGATCTAAAAATGTGAATGAACAGTGATCATGGAGACTGCTACAATAGAAAAACTCCCTAAACTGAGTTTTTCTTGGCCAAGAGGAACCTAGAGTTGCACAAAACTAGTGCAATCTTCTAAGGACTGTAGATTTTCATATTACACACACACATTAGGCACGTGTAATTGAACTAAGTTGCAACAATGAAGTAAAGATCTTAGACTACCTTTTCAAAGTGACTCATCATCAATGAACCACAAAAAGCATGAGTTGGAAATTCATCAAATACTGAAACAACAATCACCATCACCACTTCCATTCAAGCAACTAACAACTAAACTAAAAAGGGAAGTAGAAGCATACATGTAAGATGAGAAAAATCAAAGAGAACATACATAAAATCATGCAATGTTGTCTTCTATTGATACAAATGATTTTTACACTAGCTCTCCAACCCTTACAAATGAGGGGAAAGCCCCTATTTATAGTTTCCCAAAGCCCAAATGAATGGCCAGGATTGATTTACAATGAATAGCCCAGATTTTTTTACATTAGGGATTCACCTACCCCTCATTATAAAAGAATTTAAAATACAACTTTTGTCTTTTCCCTAGTTTGTCATCTAGTGCTTAGGTGTTGTAGTAGTTTTGTCATTTAGCTGATTGCCTTTTTACTTTAGCTAAAACTACCTAAAAGATGCCTTCTTACTTGATGTTTTTGTAGTGTTCCTCATTGGATTGAATGGGCCCATCGACAAATGGCATCAATGGGTCGGTTGCCCCTAATTCAGGGGGACAGGTCATCATCATCTGGTGAAAAGTAGGGCAGCTCCCTAATGCCTTCTTCAAGGCCACCCCCTTGCATTTTTTTCATTGAATTACTTGGGAAAATCCTTCTAATTCTGACCCTATTGGTGGGTGCTAGGGGGAGAGGTGAACATAAAATTAATGGTGACAGGAGCTACATGCTTTTCCTTGTTCAACTTTCCCAATGGTTCTCCCCGATGGACCTACAGTAGGCTTCTTGAATCCTACATACATGAAGTGTCATAAGTGCTTTCATACACAAATTAAGACAAACTTTAGTCAAATCCTACAAAATCCTTGTTAGATCCATCCATGCATCATGAAAATATCATAATATTTGTCATTGGAGCTCATTTGGACCATAAACATAAATGCTCATTCAGGGGGGTGGGTGCCAAGTAGGGTGATAGATATAAGGTGGAAGGAAGGTAGACAATGAATGGGGGACAACATTCCCAAGGCTAGGCCCGAAAGTACTGACAGATGTCGGGCGACGGATGAAAGGTGGAACTAAGGAAGATAGCGAATGGTGAACAATGAACCGGAAGGGAAGTTCCCGAACCTCACAAAACTTAGAAAAAACAAGATTTTCAATTTTAGCACATGGAAAAAGGGGAAGAAAGAGTGCCAAGACAAACTTCCTCAAGATTGGACTCATTTTGAAAAAATCAGAAGTTTGGAAGGGGAAATCCGGAGGGTCGCCACCCTACTGAAACGACAATGAGTGCATGATGACTCGAAAGGAAAGTCTCAGACGACCATAGAGGGACAAAGTCCTAGAAATTGCAACAGAGGGGCTGAGTCTTAGAAGTTGGAATACCATGGGTAGACAGAAGGTCAAAATGGCCAAGGAGGGATGAAGTCCCAGAAACGGCCATGAAGGGGCTAGGTCCTAGAAGTCGAAACACTTGGGGCCAACAGAAGGTTAAAATGACCAAGGAGGGACGTAGTCCCAGAAATGGTCATGGAGTGGCCAAGTCTGAGAAGCCAGAATGTCAGGGGCTAACAAAAGGTCAAAATGGCCAAGGAGGGATGGAGTCCTAGAAACGGCCACGGAGGGGCCAGCCCCTAGAAGCCAGAATGCTGGGGGCTGACAGAAGGTCAAAACGGCCAAGGAGGGTTGGAGTCCTGGAAGCTAAAATGTCGGGGGGCCATGTAAGGTGAAATGAGCCAAGGAGGGATGGAGTCCCAGAAATGGCCATAGAGGGGCCGAGTCCCAGAAGCTGAAATGCCAAGGGCCAATGGAAGATCAAAATGGCCAAGGAGGGACATAGTTCCAGAAATAGCCATGGAGGGCTGGGAGGAGCTTGAGGCCGAATAATGAAACCGCTTTTGCGGAGTTCACGCCCAGCACAAAAAATCCAATCCGCAGGAAACTTATTACAAAATTAAAAATGAAGAGAAAACATAAGATAAAGCAATCAGGAATAGTCGCGGGAATACTTTAGGAAAAACCAAAAGGAAGGGGTGTAAAATTGGCTATAGAAGGTAAGCCACCCCAAGATCTAAAGCCTAAAGAAAGCACAAACTAAAGAGAGATAGAAACAGATGGCAAGGAATGGTATGTTTATCGATAGTGATAGAATCATGACCAGGCAAATAGTACATAGGAGACCCCTTGGATATATAGCCAAGGTGAGAACATAGAAGGGTATAAGATTGTGACAAGTGTCGTAATCATATGACATAAGACAACTATGAAAAGTTATCACTCCCCCTAAAGTGGAAAGGTGATAATGTGATAATCACCACAAAGGTGGATCTCACAAAGGTGGGAAGTAATCACATGATGTATCACACCAAAGATTGGAGTGATGTGACCAATGACATGCTCAAGTCCACCCAAAGAAAAGGTGAAAATCTCCAACAACTCCTATATATGGTCCCTAAGTAGAAGCTTAACTAAGGTGTAATTATTACCTGGGACAAGGTACAAAATATTTAATTACACCCGACACCCCAACAAAGTGCAACTTAGGGAGAATCACTTTCGTCTGGCAATCCAGGGTGGGTCTTGGATATGAGGCCATGTTGAATTTGTCTTACCAAATACAATGCAATCTCTCTAAAACTGAGAGGAGAAAGGGAGAAAACCAAGTGGGAAAAAACTCCCCCAAGGAGAGATGAAACAAAAACTGAAAAAAGATGAGAAGGCAAAACCTCAAGTGAGGAAAAAGTCCCCCCATAAGAGAGAATGAAGAAGTCAAGTGACCTCCTCAGAAGAAACATCCCGCACCCCCAAGAGAGCTCACAAATGATGGTAGATACTCGGTGAAAGGACAGTGAAGATAATGGCTGCTCCTCTTGCAGGACATCACTGCAATGGTAGGCCCTCTCTCGACTCGAGAGATGCTTGGTGCATATGAATCTCTATGTGTTTGGTCCTCTAATGGAGACTTGATTTCTTGAGATCAGGATGGCATATTGTCACAATGAATGGTAGGATGAGGGAAGGTGAGTCAGAGCTTAGAGAATATTCTAAAACTCAATAGCCCCTCGATGAGTGGCATTCAGCAGGCCCTTGGTCTTTCGGCCTCAGTCAAAGAAAGAGCAATAGCATGCTGCTTCTTACTCTGCCAACAAATGGGGCCAGAACCAAGATGAAAACTGTAGCCAAAAGTGGACTTACGATCATCAATATCGCCAACCCAATCAGAATCTGTATATCCCACCAAGGTAAGTCCTGTACCTACTGCATAATGAATCCCATGATGATGTGTACCCTGGATGTAATGCAAGATGCGTTTGGCAGCTTTCCAATGAAGCTCATGTGGTTCCTGCATAAAGCGTGAAACCATGCCAACTGCAAAGGAGATATCAGGGCGTGTGTGAGTCAAGTAAATGAGACTCCCAACAAGCTGACGATACAAGGTGGCATCAACAAGTGGAGTAGAACACTTAGCCTCAAGCTTGACTCCTGAAAGAAAGGGAGTCGATGCAGGCTTACAATCAGCCATGTGAAACCGAGCTAAAAGATCAAGAGCATACTTGGGCTGAGAAAGAGAAATCCCAAAAGCTGACTGTGTGATCTCAATCCGAAGAAAATAGTGCAAAAGGCCCAAGTCAGTCATAGCAAATCTGTCTTGCAAAGCAAATTTGACACTGCCAATGATGGATGAGGTACTCCCTGTAATGATCAAATCATCAACATAGAGCACAAGTAGCAAGTGGGAATCATCCTGTTTCAGAATGTAGACATTCGGATCGGAATGACACCTCGTGAATTCTGCTGAGAGAAGAAAGGAATCCATCTTGGCATACCAAGCCCTAGGGGCCTGTTTGAGACCATAGATAGACTTCCTCAATCTGCAAACCAATGAAGAATCCTGTATGAATCCTTGTGGCTGCTCCATGTAAATCTCCTCATGAAGATCCCTGTGAAGAAATGCACTTTTTACATCCATCTGATGTACAACCCAACCATGAGCTGTAGCTTGACTGGTGATGTCCAAGCGAAGATGGAGTTCATCTTAGCAACAGGTGCAAAGGTCAATTATAGTCAACCTAGACTTGTGACCTTTTACCACAAGCCGAGCTTTGTATTTATCCACACTTCCATCCGCTGCATACTTAGTCCGATAGATCCACTTACATCGAACCATCTTTCTTCCCTTAGGAAGAGGAACTAAATCCCATGTGTTGTTCCTCATCAAGGAACTATACTCTTCCTCCATTGCTGAATCCCATTCAGGAATGCCCGAAGCTTCCTTAAAGGATTGTGGATCTGAAGCAGTAGCAATATAAGCATGTGGAAAATTTTCATGTTGTGACCGAGTCCTTTGAGTATCTGAAGGATCCCCAATAAGAGAACCTGCTGACTCAAGAGTCTGTCGAGCCCAACGAGGTCTAGTAGGAGATGAAGGACAAGATGCCTCAACTACAAGTGGACCCTGCAAAGGTGTGATCTTGCGAGTCAAAGTTGAGGAAGAATCATCATCGGAGTCACTATCATCATTGGAGTCACTATCATCACTTTCCACTAGGGAGGAAGGAAGAGGAGGATTAGAGGTCAAGCTAGGAGAGCTTTCCTCAAAGTGAACACTCCTCTCAATGAATAACTCATGTGTCTCTAGATCCAAAAGTCTATATGCCTTAACACCTTCAGGATATCCAACAAAGATGCAAGGTCTACTCTGAGGTTCCAATGCCTTGTGCTTCTCTGGAGGTATTCGTGCCCAAGCTGGACAACCAAAAACTTTGAAGTGTCTCACAACTAGTTTTCTACCACACCAAGCCTCAAAAGGAGTCATACCCTTCAAAGCTTTATGAGGAACCTGATTTTGGATGTGAGTGGCACAACTGATAGCTTCTGCCCAAAATTGAGGACCAAGAGATCGAGCATGAATCATGCAGCTAGCCATTTCCTTAAGGGTTCTATTCTTTCTTTCAGCTACACCATTCTGCTATGGAGTGTATGCAACTGAATGTTGAAGATCAATCCCCTCAAGAGTACAAAATTCCTCAAGTCTATTGTTCACATATCCCCTTCCATTGTCTGTGTGAAGAATCTTGACTTGCTTCCCTGATTGCTTCTCAACATGAGCCTTGAAGGCAAGAAATCTGTCAAGCACTTCACTCTTGTGAACAAGAAAGTAGACCCATGTGAAGCAAGAGTAGTCATCAATGAAGGTGAGGACATAGTGAGCCTTGCTAAATGATGGCACTGGAAATGGACCTGCTACATGACTGTGAACCAACTGAAGAACTTTTGAAGCTCTCCAAGACTTCCCTTTGTCAAACTTCTCTTCTGGATGCTTACCCATGGAACAACCTGAACATACACCTTCAGAAAAGCTGATTTGAGGTAGTCCTGTAACCATAGCCTTGGAGCTAAGCTGCTGAAGATAGCGGTAATTGATATGTCCAAACCGCTCATGCCATAGCTTGCTTTCTGAATTTGAATGAGTGAGAAAAGTTGTAGAAGGAGACTTAGGTACAAAGTGGGAGAATGAGTAAAGCCATGTGTTGTGATTGGCTTGTCCCACTGCAACCAAGGCATCATCCTTAAGTTCTTTGACCACAACTGAATCTGGTAGAAACTCAACTTTCTTGCCATCTCCAAAGTGAGTGATTTGGTAGATTGAGAGAAGATTGGCACTCAAGTTAGGAACATAGAGAACATTCTCAAATGTTCCATTATCCATGGCAACCGAACCTTCACCTTCAACTTCCACTTGAGTATCATCTCCTATGAAGATGTGAGGTACCTTAGATTGCTCCAAAGAAGAAAATTGTTCCATTGAAGAACCCATATGATGAGTGGCACCCGAGTCAAGTATCCATTGCTGTGAAGAACCTGAAGTAGCCACAAATGCTTGCCCTTTTCCTTTTGATTGTGAGGAAGTGGAAGGGGATGAATCCTTCTTCTTGTAGGCAGATGGCAAATTGATGTTATTCTTCTTGATGATGTTTGTCAACTCATCAATTTGCTTAGTGTGGCAATGATGCTCATCATGACCAACCCTCTTGCAATATGAACAAGTTGGTCTCTCCTTCTTGCTTGAATTTCCCTTCTTGGGAGAAGATGTAGAATTCCCTTGTGATGAAGAATTCCCTTGTTTTGGAGAGGATGATTGTGCTTTATCTTGTTGGTTCTTTGTATTAGATTTCTTTTGCTTCTTATTGGAACCCTTTCCTTGAGTCCCTTGATTCCCTTGATTAGCCACCAAAGCTTTAGACTTTGAAGACTTGAGAATCCCCATGCTTACCAACTTTGCTTGTTCTAACATCAACATTTTTGTAAAAGCATCGAATGTAGGCATAGTGAAAGAACTACCTACTGTCAAGCGATGGGTTTGGAAGCTAGAAACAAATGTTGCATATTCTAATGGAAGTTTTCCCAACAAATTGTAGACCAACTATGCATCCTTCTTATCAATGCCACAATCCTTAAGTTGTGCTCTTAGCTCATTTGCTTTAGTGACATAGTCTTGGATTGTATCAAAATTCTTGGGATCTAACATTGTGAGATCATTGTCAAGCTGATAACCTTTAATCTCATCAACTTGGCCATACAATTGACTAAACTTTTCCCAAGCTTCTTTAATTGTTTTACACTTATCAATTTGAAAGATTAGATCTTTTGATACATATTTCCTTAATGTTTTAAGAATTATTATGAAGGTAGCCACCCAAGATCCGGAGGCCTACTAGAAAGCACAAATGAGAGAGAAAATAATGTGACAAGAATAAAATGTATTCCTATCATCAATAATATGAGATAATGATGGTACAATGCTATGCATAGGAGACCCCTTGGATATATAGCCAAGGTGAGAACATAGGAGGGCATAAGATTATGACAAGTGTTGTAATCTTATGACATGTGACAACAATGAAGAGTTATCACTCCATCTAAAGTGGAAAAGGATAATGTGATAATCTCCACAAAAGGTGGATCACCCACAAAAGGTGGAGAGATAATCACATGATGTGTCCACAAAAGGTGGAAGTGATGAGGTATGAGATGTCAAGTCCACAAAAGGTGGAAAATCTCCAACAACCTCCTATGTGGTCTCTAAGTAAACTTAACTAAGGTGTAATTATGACCTAGGACAAGGTACAAGACATTTAATTACACCAACACCCCCCCCCCTTAAGTGAAAATTAGGGAGAATGTACACAAAAGAAAACAATGTAAGATGGGTCCCAGCTACTAGGCCATGTTAGGTACCCATGTACAAATGCAATGCGATCTCTCACAAGGTGGAGAAAGATAGAAAAACCCAGTGGGAAAACCACTCCCCAAAAGAGAGATGAAATAATAAAAGTATATGAACATAGCATGAGAAGGAAAACCCCATGTGAGGAAAAGTCCCCATACAAGAGAAGAAGAGACAAGGTAGCCCTCAATGTACAATGATCACCAATGAAGATGCTCGAGAAGGAATTAAGAAGTTGTCTAAAATGTTTAACAACGCTCCTCCCTGGGAAGAAACATCAATACCAGCGTGTATGAATGAAGTCTCCCCTCAATCCACAAGTGAAGAAGGAAGAACCCTCAAAATGTAAGAAGTCTCTGAAATCTGCTCAAGTGTCCCTGTGTTGATGCCGAAAGATGCCTTTCCCAAACCATGTGAAGCTGCAATGGTGTAGTCACTTTCTGGAACATGTGAGAACCCCTTTGCAACAACACTCTCATCTGCTGAAAAAGACAACTCAGGATCTAGCAAGGATGAAGGTAGAACATACTCCAAAGATGATGTCTCCTCAAAAGAGAAAGTGGCCTCCTCCAACTGCTGTAAAGATGCATCCACAATCACATCAACCTTGAAAGACTGATCATGTAGAGGAGGGTCAGAGTGTTCCCTCGCAACAACTGAAGAAGAATCACCTTCATCAAAGAGAAGATGTAAGGAATCATATGTGTCTCCCAAGTCTGCAATGTAGGACTCCACAAACAAACTGCTAATGTCTGTCAAGTAGCCATCCCATGAAGCTGCTTCTGGAAGACAAGGTATACACTGTTGCACTGAATCACAAGGTACTGAAACTATCGGAACACAAGTGTCATCAGGTACATCAGTCAATGTAGGAGATGGAGTATCATCAATAGGTTCATGAACCTCAGAAGTAGAGAGCACTCCAAGATTCAAGTAACCATACTCAATCTCATCAAGTGTGTCCACACTAGGGTGAACTGAATCATCAATAGGAGCAAAGTATGAGAAGGTGTAGAACCGAGAACGATCATCAACCTCCCCAACTGCAACAAGAGCCCTGCTATACAAATCCCGAACAATGACAGAATCTGGTGTGAACTCTACACTCTTTCCTGAACCACTATGTGTAATCTGATAGATGGAAAGAATGTTCCTTGACAATGTAGGCACACATAGAACATCATTGAATGCTCCACCTTCAACATCAATAGAACCCTTCCCACAAACTTCCAAAGAAGTGTTGTTTGCCATTAAAATGGGTGGTGATGAACAAGAATCAAATGAAGAGTACATATCCTTGCACGAAGTCATATGATGTGAAGCTCCTGAATCAAGGATCCACTGATCTGTATTGGAATCTACAACTGCAAGAAATGCTTGCCCCTTATGTTTATCATATTGAGATGAAGAAGAAGGAGAAGAGCTTGATGTTGTTGCCATGAGAGTTGTTCCTTTTCCCTTAGAAGAAGAATTGGAAGGAGATGTGTCCTCTTGATATGCAGCTGGAAAGTTGATGTTGTTCTTCTTAAGGATGTGTTTCAACTCATCAATTTGCTTAACATGACAACGATGCTCATCATGACCAATCCTTTTGCAATATGAACATGTTGGTTGATCCCTCTTGCTTGAATTGTTGTACTTCTTTGAAGAAGATGATGTTGATGAACTTTGTTGTGGAGGAGTGGATTGTTTGTTCTCTCCTTGTGGCTTTGGCGAAGATTGCTTTTGGTCTTTCCCTTTGCCTTGCTTATTGTTTCCATGATTGACCACCAATGCTCTTGAAGTTGAAGACTTGAGAATGCCCATTTTCATCAACTTATTTTGCTCAAGATTCAAAAGATCTATCAGAGCCTCAAAAGATGGTGTTGTGAAGTTACTTATTGTCAATCTTTGAGTCTGAAAACTTGAAACAAAGGCTGCATACTCAACTGGAAGTTTATCCAACAAGTTGAAGACCAATTGATCATCCTCTTTTTCAATACCACAATCTTTTAGTTGTGCTCTTAATTCATTTGCCTTAGTGACATAATCCTCAATTGTATCAAAATCCTTGGGATCAAGGCTTAAGAGATCATGTTCAAGTTTGTATCCCTTAACCTTATCAACCTTACCATACAAAGCAGCAAGCTTATCCCAAGCTTCCTTAGCTGTAGTACATTTATCAACATGGAAAATGAGATCATCTGAAATGAACTTTCTTAATGTACCCAATGCCATAGAAGTTTTAGTGAGCCAATCCATAAATGCTGTTGGATCTGCCTTAGGATCTGAAGGTGCAGTTATGGTTCCATCAATGTAGTATATTAAACCTTTTTCCATTAGTTTACTCCATGCACGTACTTTCCATGTACCATAATTATGTGCAGTTAAGAGTGGAACTTTAGATGAACCCATGATGCAATGCAAGAGCACAAGAGAGAAAATATGAACAATCACACAAGATACACCCCCCCAAATTCACTCAATCAAAGTACCCCCCACAAATAGATGATTTTGGCACTTTATAATGTAGTGCGTGTACAATAGGCCACTTGCAACTTGGCTAAGTGGGATTATGATTTCTGATTTACAACTTGCCAATAAAGAGGCTGATAACAGACTAGAACAAATAAGCAAAGACCTAAATTCAGATCTATGCAATACAAGTGCCAAATAGGCCAAAAAGGACCATATGCTAAAAGTACAAAATCCACTCAAGATCACTTCAGAATGATTGTAGATTCAAGAAGTAGACAAAAAATCATGCACTTTCAAAAAAAATGGCACCTGAAAAGGAGTTCGTATGAGCCTGAACGAAGCCTCTGAAGTTGCAGAAATGGTGACAAGACAGGTACAGTCATGAGAAACTGAAAATTATGGAAAATCTGTCAACAATAATTAGAAACCGA
>VDFB02246469.1:0-13870 GCA_007258455.2 Sequoia sempervirens
ATTGCTTGGATTAAAGACTTCTAAATCACTGATATTGCAGGCATACTCTACATATTGTAAGCTGAACAATAGTACTGTCAGCAACTTTAATATTATTGCAAATTCAATGTTTGTATTTGCCCACTGAATAAGTGGAAGAGGCTGGCTTGCCGCCTATTTACTTAGTTTGTTTTGTAATTTCCTAAGTCTCCGCCATATGGTCGCCTCTTATCCATCACGGATTGAGTAGCACATACTTGGTGTTGAGCTACATTTTCAGTATTACATTAGATAGGGATCCTCTGACCGAATGCTCGTCGTTCACCGGCGCATCTCGTGGTTAGAGTTCTTATTCAGCAATTTCCTTTGAAGATCACCGATAATGCTCACGCCTTGCCCACATCGGGATCCTGGTGTACATTCTGGTTAGAGTTACTTTCCGCATCGTTTTGGTTTATGCTAACCTTAACGGGTGCATGTTGCATTGTAATCATTTGTGAAAAATCAAAAAAAATTGGTCGGTTCATTACAAATACGCTTAGGTATTTACCAGCTGCTTTGTAAGGACGAAACCCTTTCAGGGGTCATCCACTTCGAGTGTGAAAGATCAGTCCTAGTGGATTTGTTATTTGTCTATTGCATCTATCTTGCAAATCAAGCTTCAATCAAAAAACAAATCAGAAAACACACAAAAATAACTAGCATGCATATTACAACGGCCATATTCGAATAATTGTGTTCTATATTGATGTCATCACAAAAAAAAATTCCTATGAAATGATCAATATGGGCCTTCTACAATTCCTAGGGATCCAAATCAACTATGGCTGGAATTGTCATCTCCTAGCTGAAGTATGCCTTGGATCTTCCTCAACGGTTTGGTCTTCAAGATTTTCATTCAGCTCTCACTCCATTACCAATGGGTACTCAACTTTAGGCATCTCAATAACCAAATTAGCTCGTCCATCCCACTATCTACAAGTCTTTGGTAGGGAGTCTCATCTACCTCACACATACTAGACCTATCATTTCCATTGTTGCCAATGTAGTTTTGAGGTTCATGCAAACACCTTGTGCTTGTCATCTTTAGGCAGCTAAGCATATCCTTCAATACGTCAAGGATAAGCTTCAGTTTGGGATTCATTACATAGTAGATTGTAATGTCCCCTTTCCTAGGCAATGGTCAGATGCAGTGGTTAGTCTACCCACTGGTCCTCGTAGGCTAACAGTTTGTTTAGGGGACCCCATTGAGGGTGATCAATGGCTCTTCAGCTGACCCTTTGGTGCTTATTTCAATACTCTTCAGCTCAGTGTCCCAATTTATTTGTGGTGTGCCTTCCGGAGGCCATTCTGGACACTTTCACCCACACTTACTATTTTTAGTAAGTCACTCGGATGTGTTGCTCATACTTACTATTTATAGTAAGTCACTGGTATGGTCAACTAGCACAGTTTCTATATTTAGCATGATGGTGCAATTATATCCTGGAGTTACATTGGTTAATATTGGACTTATGCATTAAATATTAATAACGTCAAATTAAAACGATTAAATATTGGAAGGGGATATAAGTGATTTTTAAAGTATACTTTACAATATAAGTTAAACTGCCATTTTTTTTAAAAAGAGAGATATAAGTGACTTTTAAAGTATACTTTATAGTTTATATTACCAAGTTGTGCACCAAAATTAAATGAAATTAAAAGTAAATTGAATGTAATGAAATTTAAAAGTGAATTTGAGGTGAAGTATAAAAAGGGCATTTTGGAGTTCATTTTATTCATTCGTTGTTGAAGAAGAAGAATTTGGCTAAGTGTTTTGCTGAAGACTGGAGAGTCCGAAAATCTCAAGCTTTTTGAGGACGAAATCCCTCAGGAAGAATAGCTCACTACAGGAGTGAAAGATCTTCCAAGCCAACTTGCAAACAATAACATTGCAGGGATCGTGCCTGTGCTCCAAAGAAATTACAGGAAAAGCTTCACAGCTACGGTTTGAAGATTTAATCAGGAAATCTGATTAAGGAAATTACAGAGTCTTTAAGGTTGAAATTGATATCAGTTTGAAGGGAACTGTATAATACATTTGGGACGCCATAAATCTGCAAGTTTGAGAATGTTTGTATTTTATCTTGAGCCTACCAAAACCCTAGTGCTGGCTGCAAATACCATTCAGACTGGGACGTGAACTTCCAGAACCAGGAAATACTTCCTTCGCAGGCTGTACAGATCGCACACAGGCTGCATAGGGTTTGTAAAAGACATGTTTGCTTGTGGAAAGAGTGCTGGGTGCTCGAGAACCATGGCACATGGTTGTCGGCATATCTGAAAACCCTTCATCAGCAGCTTCGAGCTCATTATCAGACCTTGGCATGCTTTATATCAGGTCTGAAAATCATTTATATTTGCATTTAATATCATTGCTGCTCCACCAGTAGTTAATAAGGGTTTATCAATTGTACATGTTGCAAGCTGGGCTGTTGTTGAAAGAATTAATTTGGTACTCCTGTAGCTCATTCTGAGCATCAATCTTTGCATCCTTACCTCATAATATTGCCCAGATTTGTAATTGCATAGGGCTGTAGTGTGACTTCTGCATTGTAAAATCGTATGACAGCCAAATATGGAAGTTTGAAAAGATGAAGTTTGATTACTAAATCTGTATTTGCATTTTATTTGGATATTACCCTGATATTGGCAATGTAATGAAAGTATTTGACAAAATGTCCCATGTGTAAAACTGAAAATTAATCGAGCAAATTCGTAAAGCCAAAACTCAAACTATAGTGGGACATTACATAGGTAGTGTTCTTATTTTAGGATTTGGTAATGCTGACTATGTACGTGTTCTTGACAGCCCAAAGAGCGCATCTGGCTCTATCTTCTCTCTTGGATCTGGCCCTATCTGCTGGAGGATGATGATGCAAGCGTCTATCATCTTTCTACTATGTAGGTTGTATCCTATAGTGCAAAGGAGGTAACGTTTCAATAGTGTGTCTTCAGACTCTTCTTTTCGGATATTGGCGTTCCTCAAAGAACCCCCACAATGATAGCTTGAGTGCCATTTTGATGATCCACAACCTGGTCCACCATCAGTGGACAAAACATATTGAAATTAATATGCACTATGTCAAGTAATTATTTCAGGATGGTTATGTGGATTTTCAGCATGTTTCCTCTAGCGAGAAGCTTGCTGATATCTTTGCAAAAGCTCTTTCTAAAGATACATTCCTTATTCTTCAAGCATAGATTGGACTTAGTAGCCTTTTTATAAGGTTGATTGAACAGAATGGACTTTAGGTAAAGATTATAGAACATTAGTCAAGATAATGGAAGAGAACAATTACCTTCTTGGCAGGAACAATAATCTCATTGATCAACTCAAAGTAGCTAAGTATTTCAAAAAGATAGATCTCACTTCTAAAAATCATCAAGCCTGCATGGAGCTTGGTGAAATAAGGAAAACAACTTTCATGATGAAATTTGAACTCCTACAAGTGGTATGGTTTAATAAATGCCCTCACTACCTTCATATGCCTTGTAAATGGAATCTTTCAGCCTTATCTTGGTGGTTTCTCATTATTTATTTGTATGATATAATTATCTATAGTTCCAAATGGGATAAACATACACAATGTATCCATACAATGTTAGACCTTCACCAGCATAAGGTTCAAGCAAGATGAATAAGTCATTCTATGTTAGTATCTTGGCTTTGTCATTGATGAGCTTGGTATTCATCCATTTCCTGACAAGTCAAAGGGATCCAGGAATGTTTGATCTATAGATTGAAAATTAAAAAAAATCCTTGGGTTTATGCCAAGCCAGCTCCACCTAATATAGAAAACTCTAATACACATCTCGACAAATTTCTAAAAGTTTTAAAAATATAAGTTTCAATCACATTGGATTTTTCTAACGAGTATAATGGTCTGACTCTCAAGTTCTAATTACAAACGAGCTTTAAACTGTTCCTCACAGGTAAAGCTGTATAGCCACTAAATATATTGGTGATCAACCATCATAATATTCAAAACAATGGAGAAAAAAGTAAAATAAAATAGTAGAATGCTGTAAGAACTCCACATAAAATGTACAATTATTGGATTTATATACTCACAATATAGATGATAATAGTTTTACTCATCAATAACAAGAAAAAAGATTTCAGATTCTTACAACTTCTGGAATGGTATCAACAATTTTCTCCACAATAGGCTGAAGCAATGTTGGCTTGTAACAGGATGTCACTAAATTGACCATGATCTGTAACAATCCTGTGTCATAATCTCTGTAGGGACAAAGCAGATATGCATATCATGGCTACCAGGTCTGTATTATCTCACATTTGACCTCAACAGACATACCAAATATTCACACAAATTAAAGTAGATTCTAAATGTAAGTTGTGACTAAAGAATCTTTCATCTAAGAATGAGCACAATCTTCTTTCTGATACACTCCTATACTTCGATGTTATTTTGTTTTTCTGTCTTTTGTTCTTCCCAGTCAATCTAAGTTTGAGCATTAAATGTAAAAGTGTCAAAGAAGAACAATAGATTTAAATAAGCAATAGCTTTATTAAAAATAGGAGCCTAATTGTTTCTTCCCATACAAGATAGGTATTGGGACTCATGAAGAATAAAAATTAAGTCAATCAACCTTACAAGAATTTAATGAAATGGCCTTGCTTTTACCAAGCTATATAATTTCAAACAGTGGTAAACAAATTTACAATGGACTCTCTGAAACTGATAGGCACACTACAAGTTTACTCATATAAAATAATTGCACCCAAACTCTAATAATATCTTAAAAGAAGCCCAAGAGATTTATGACCCAACAAGTACTCCCAAGTCTGAATATATAAACACCTCTCCTTGATAAAAAGAATATAATTCAGAAAATGCATCTGGTCAAACAATTTGTGGTATCTAAGATATGAAACTGAATTGAGTGCAGATCAAAGGAAACAAAGATCTCTTTAAAAGCTTCTTTGTATTCTCTTTCTATTAGGTATTAGTTTGGATATGACACACTTGCCAATTGCAATCATTCTCACTCGCCTGCTCCTAGCAGACAAGAAAAGCCATATTATCTAGTGATGAAACATTTAACCACCTTCCAAGCCTGCACCTGAGCTGAATATGTAACATAGTGGATACTCAAGAAACAGACATATACCAGCTTAGCCATCAATGGAGGAAACCCCTAAATCCCCATCCAATTGCATAACTAAAGCCATTTAGATGTAAATCTACTTCTAAATCTAGTTGTGGAAGCTCCATTAATAGTGTCATCCATGAAATAACAGCAAGAGCAACTGTTAGAGCATAATGTTCATTAGGGGATCATACTTGTTTATAAGTGGTCTTAATAATATTAATAAAGCTCTATTGTAATTATAAGGTTTAACCTTATAATATAAAATAAGGCATTTGTCATATCAAGTTAGAGGTGATTTAAAAAGTGTCACTTTATAAATGTTAATTAATTTATTAATCAACTTAAATAACACTAGCAATCGCACCTTGGTGTGCAATGGGTACACCGAAGACGTGTGGAAGGTCAATTAGGGAAAAAAAATTGGGCTAATTTTTTTGCATACATGAGGTCAATTGGTTGGCCGACCATTTAGCAAATGATGTTTGTGCAACAAAGGTCTCAATTGAGAAGTGATAGCTTCAAATCAACTATGCACCCTCTTATAAGGATCCAAACATGACTGGAAAAAACCTGTGAATGAGAAAGATAATCATGTAGTCACATAGTGTTATCTCAAGAAATATTTTCTAACAAGTATTTGGAACTCTAGAAGACAAATCGGTAAGTACAAAGGTGTACATCTAAGTTTTAATTCAGCATGAAGATGGGAGAGTGAGAGAGATCATTATTAAACTGAATGACAAACAATCAGCACTTCAGAAAGTAAAAATTGCAGGGTTTGTTGTCTCATAGGTTATCTTTGGCCTTATGGACATTAAAAATCTTCTATTATATTCAACCAACAAGGTACTGAAAAACAAAAATCTGTATTGAATAGCATTTTATCATATTTATATTCATATATCACCAAGTTTAGGTCAATAGGTCTCAAAAAGTCCATTAAGCTATAATAGAGAAGACTAGAGTTAAAGGATCCTCGGTTGTGAAAAGATCAAGCAACTGCGAACTAAAGAAACGCTAATATAACATGAGAATAAAGCCAAAGAGGTGAACTTCAAACCATAAAAACGAAGTATAACTAAAAATAGTCTTATATGGAAAGGATCTCCCAAGGAAGCATTGAGATGACAAATAAGAAAGATGGGAGCAGCAATATCTGTTAGTTTTAGGATCAGATATAAATAAGCAGATTTAATTCAAATTCAAACAAATAGACACAGCATATGCCCTGGGAAAACCCTCCACTTGAGGGAGAAAAACTGTAATGTCCCCATTTGGCCATGCAGCTCTTCTTTGGTGATAGCCTATTTCGAGAATCAGTAGGTTGATCAAAAGTGAAATTAGGGTTTCCTTGCTTGGAGGTTTATTAGCATTTCAGGTATTTACTATTTTTAGTAAATACTAATTTTTGCTTGATGGATTGAGTTATTGACTTTCATTAAGTCTTGCTTCGGCTGAGTTACACTACGTTGGTTTTTGAGGTAAAACTTACTATTTTTGGCGTTAAGCTATTTTTTAGTAAGATCTAATTTTGGCGATGGCATCATCAGCAGTTCAGCTCAAGTCATCTTGTTATCCATCACGGTCTGAGTTTGGCTTTGGGTTTGGTTTTCTCCTTGGACTGAGTTTCAGACTTAGTCAATTTTCATGTATTGAAGTTGTACCCCACGCCTAGGCTTGATGACTTCAAGTTGTTTTAAAGAAGGGGACATAAAGGGGTCAAGTGAGCATTTAATTATTTAATAAATGCTTTATTGTTGCAATATGAAATGGATGCCTAAAGGGGAAGCTGAATGATATTTTATTATTTCAAAAAGTAAAAGGCAAAAAGGTGGCGTCCCTTTTGGAAGTTGAAGTGATTCAACTTCTTGGAATTTGAAGAGTTCTTGTTACTTCATTTGCCAACTAAAGCTTATATATTGTTGTTGTTTGAAGAGCTGATTATCCATGAATTTATGCTAATGTTATGCTGTCGAAATGACAACTTGGTTTTTACTTCGAGGGATGCTTACCTCCTAGTTTCAATCCAATTTCGTGTTTGAAATACAACACATAGTTGGTTTTCATTGCTGCTTCTCATCCGCATCTAGCAGATTGAGCTCAACAGTTGAAGTTTTTAATGATATTTCTAGTTTTGAAGTTGCTGATGCAGTCACAGCTAAAAGTGGTTTTTGCATACAACTTTTTGTGTGAATTTAATTTTCTTGTGGGTACTTTTCCAATCCATTCCTACACCCAAGGCGACCATCTTTGGAGAGTTTCAGATTTTAATTTTGAGTTGTTGATTTTTACTTGTCAAAATTGCCCCTCATGAAGGCCGTACCATTCTTGCTGCATTGGGATTCATGTAAGAATTAAATTATGAGTTTTTGTTGCTGTTTCTTCATCTAATGTTGGGCGCCTATCTTCCAGCAGCTCATTGGTTTTTGTTTCACACAAAACGGAGGTATTTTGAGTGAGTTGTGAATATTTCTTTGAATTTCACAGTTGCTGATCAGAATTTCCAGAATTGTTATTTTACATCAGACTTGTTTAAGTTTGAATCTTCAATCCTTTCTTCATCATTTATTGTTGATGTCTAACATGGAATCATCCAGTATCATGGTACATTAAATCTATTGTAATTTTCATGTAATTTGCAGCTCTTTTTCCATATTGTAAGACTATAAACAGTAGTACTGTTCCAGTCCTTTATTGCTGCAATTCTTTCTTTAATTTCACATTAGTACCCCTGGATGGTTTACCGCCAGTGTGGATAATTGGATTTGTATTACTCTTGTACCCACTCTCAAGTGGTGAATCCCCACAACTCTGTGGATGCCCGCCGCAGCGGACGAATTGTTTTAATTGTAATCTTTTCCCTCCACTGTTTGGTGGTAGTGTGGAAATGCTCTTCATGGCTGGTTATCCGCCTATTCATTTCTAGTTTCAATTCAACACTCCGTCATATGTTAGCACCTTGCCATCAGTGGGATCTTGAGTGCACATTCTTGACGTTGAGTAGTTTCTTTCAAGTATTTTTCATTTAGCTCCTCCACCATATGACAACACCTATTCCTCATTGGGATTGCGTGTGCATTCTTGGTGTGAGTTCTTTTCAAGTTTGGTTTTCTATTTGGAGCTAACGCTAATCAAGTTGGTTAAGTGCTGGTTATGTTGTGTTACTTCATCGAAAAAAATTGGTTAGCATATTTCAGTGGTATCAGAGCCAAGATCTTGCCATCCTGTGAATAAGACAGAGTCAGTTGACAGATGAGTGATAGAGAAATCAGATTCTTCACCTAAGTTCAGTTTGGCTTTCAGAAGTTCTTAAGATGTTGCATTTTCTGAGGTCCAGGAATCGTGAGAAGTCAGTTTTGATTGTGGCTTCGGAAGAATGCCAGTTCAAGAGGCAATGTGAACATGAGGCTGCCATACTCCGTAAACAATATCAGAGCATGACAGATGAGTTTAAGAACGATGTTTCATTTGACACGTTTTTGTATTGTGCGGTGATTCATGACCCTGGAAAGTTGGCTATGGTCAACTACATCAAAAAAATGATTAAAGAGGAAGTAGAACTTGCCATGGTTGAAGAATCAAGGAAGGAAGAAGCAAAAGGATCTGTTTGTGGTTTGCAGCCCACAAGTAAACAAATTGAAGAGAAAAATCAGTCAATTAGTATTGAAGAAGACACAAGCAAGGTGCACATTTTGGTTCAAAATGAAAGTGGGCTTGATGAAGATACCTTGGCAAATGAGGAGATTAAGTTAGAGTCCCAAAATACATCCCTAGACTTGTATGGGATGGGAAATAATGAAGATTATTATGGTAAGAAGATCATTACAGCAGTCTTGAGTCCTAATAAGGATTCAAGCAATGAAGATCTCGAGACAAATGGCTTCTCAAAAGATGCTGGTGGAACAGTTGTGTGGGATAAGTACATTGAAGAAGAGCAAGATGAAGCAAATACTAATGGTGTCTTTGAACCAGCTTATGACCATTACGAAAGTAATGTTGTTGATGGTGATTCCGATGTGTTTTTATCTCCTCTTGTTGAAGATTTAGTGAAGGATAATTCTCTACTTCTTGCCGAGCCAATTCCATATGAAGAATTAATGACAAGTGTCCAAGAAGACTTCTTTGGTATGTATGTGGGCACTAATGATAAAATCAGCAACACATCTACTCAAGATAATTTCATTGAAGAAAAGAATCACAAAATATTCAAAGCAACCAGCTTTGATGATTCTTTAATCCGATATAATGCTAGTGACTTGAGTGGTAGTGGGTTTGATTATCAAACTACATCTGTGGAGAAAGTTATAGATGAAGATTTCAGTTCAAGTGGGTTGAGGAGTGACTCATTCAAAGAGTCAATAGTTCAAGAGGAGCATGATGATCTCTTTCCTATTGATCATTGCAATCAAACCTTTCACATTTGGGATCCGGGCGCGATGTCACCAAGGTATGATAAAGAACCGGAGTGGGATAAATGCCCCTTTGATCCTGATGAAGTTCAAAAATCAGTTTGCAATGCAAGTAATGAAGTGATCTTTGGAGGAGAAGTTGCAGCAATGGCTAATGAGAACGTGATTTCTTATGTTGAAGAGAAGAATGTTTTACAATCAGCAAATGATTTGGATGCCTTTCAAAATTACGCACAAGAAGAGTATGAGAACTTGAAAGGTCAAGATAGAGGTACTAATTTGTTTGAAGAAGTTGTTGACAAGCCTTCGATTCAGGAGATATGCAGTGATAAGATTAGAAAGGAGGCTGATTTTGAAAATCATGTCAAGGAAAACAAATCAGAAAAATTGATGTTTGATGAGCATAGCTTCTTTGCTGATTGGGATCAAGGGCCTAAAGAGCTGCAAGTTTTGAAGGATAATTTATTGGTTTCAAAAGAGAAGATTGTTAAAGTGTTATCAAGATTTGATAGCACATATCACTTCATTGAGGAACTTTGCTGGAAGTTTCAATTTGAAGAGAAACTAAATGGAGTTAAAGATGGAGACTCTCTTTCCAAGATGCAATCTATCAAAGAGGCATTGGAATCCATAAAGTCAGATTATTTGCATTTGCTCTCAGATAGGGATAATGCTATTAAGTTTGCAGAGGAGACCTATGATGCCTACCAAGAGAAGGAGGAAGAGATGGATAGGCTTTGCCTTGATTTTACCTTAGCCCATCATTCTTTATACAAAGCAGAAAATCATTCATCTATTGTAGCTACCCTTAAGGAACAAGAAGTTAATACAAGGATTATGGAGATCAAACAAATAGTTGAAGGAATAAATGAACTCCATAATGATGAAACATTGCGTAATGCCAAGATGATCCCATATGTTGATGGTGATTGGAAAGTACATCAAGAGTGTGAACTCTTGAGTTGGGAAGAGACTTTGCCACAAGAAGGAATGGTTTGCAGCTATGCGATAGATGTTTTAACGGATAATGAATGTAGTATTCAGCATGCTACACTTTGTGGGTCGGCAACTAATGGTGAGCATCCACAAGTTGAAAAAGATGAGTTTGAATTCTATGAAGACACCAACGAAAGGGATGAAGATAATATTTTTGAGAACAACAGTCCATTATCTTCACATGATTTGGATAATCATAAGGTGATAGATATTTTCTATGAAAGTGTGCCATGTTTTGTGAGTAGTAATCATCAAGGGCATTTTGATAATGAAAGCATAAGTGGGATCAAGGATGAAGTATTCACATGGAAAGTGTGGACTCAAGGAGATTTTTTCAACATTGGCTTAAAGGTGTCAATAAAACAAGTCTTGGTAGTTGCTGGTCACTCCATTGCAGCAGCAAAGAGTGAAGATTCCAGACTTATTACTCATGAAGTTTGGGAGAAAGTTGAACCTAAACAGGCAATTTACCTTCTTAACAATCTATCTCTTGGGTTGAGTGATGTTTTGGCTCACCCTAGTCCTTTGGGGAAATGGGAATTATGGACAACATTTGTTCTGTGCTCCATTGATGTTGATGTTTTCATGGATGGGCTACATGGGTTTATCAAAGAAGACACTAACTTCTTGAGTTTGCAAATTGCTTTGATTAACACTTGGAGAACTGTGGTGTTCTCTTTTTGGTGCATTGGGGAACATTTCCAGTTGGGTATCCATGCTTGGGATCCTCAACATGGCTTGATGGAGATTGTTACAAGTGGAAAGAGGAATCATTGGAGAGATACGGGTTCAATTTTCAGATTCTTTGATGCTGTCCCCATCCTTATTAACCATTCGATGGTTCTTTTTGCACATCGACCGATGGATTGGGAAGATATATCGAACAAAGGATGTTTTTATTTTGGGTTGGAGTTCCTTGAGAGGATGTGTCCAGCCTTGGGCATGAGTTGTTGTGATATTATAGATGCTAATTTCCAGTTTTGCAGCAATCCTACAACCCCTTGCATGCTGATTTTCCTAAAATCAGACTTTGAGTGGTTCATTTCAGTTTTCATAGGCAGCTGGTACATTCATTTTTCCTCTTCACAACCTCTTTTTAGTGATGATTTTTGGCTTCAAAAGTGGGTAATAATGTTTCATAGTGATTCAGATCAGTATTGGATGGTGTTCAAGTTATGTTCTAGTGGCTTTCTTTGTACAATCTCTTGCACTAGTATTTGGGGCAGCGAACCTTTGCTTGATTTGGTTCAACTTTTTGAGACTTTGGGGGAGAGATTGGTGGAAGTTTTCAGAGTTTTTCTTGAATATGTCAGAATTACTCAGAGGAGGCATTATACATCCTTAAGGAGCTTTGAGGATGCAGTTGCTATGACTTGGCAAAGAGCTGTTTTTTCCTTTGCAAATAGCTATGATGGAATCACATTTGTTGTTGTGATTTGGTTTGATGCTTTGAGGAGTGATGTTGATGAGAATATTTTTGAGTTGTTTAGATTATTCTTCTTTGTTCTTAGAATGGTGATTGACATTGACATTGCAGATGTTAATTCCTCAGAGTTTATTGAGCATGAGACGCTGCCAGATTTTGATTCAATTCCTTCTATGTTGTTCGACTTGAATTTCAGGCATGTTATCACTTTGAAGTTGCAAGGATGGTTAGTGCAGTTTTGGTGCAATGATTTCATTTGTATGATCAGAGTAGAGCAGCATCAGCATGGTGGGGTTTTTCAGAGATGGACATGGGACCCCGGGATCCTATATGTTTGGTGGGATCAGTTTGGAGTGTTGTGGTATTGCTTGAGGACAAGAACCCCATTTTGACATACTTTCTTTTGATCAGATAGCCTATTTTTGGAACCAGAGGTTGATCAAAAGTGAAATTAGGGCTCTGTTTGGAGGTTTTAGTATATTTCTAGGTATTTCACTATTTTAGTAAATACTAATTTTGGCATGGCTCAGCTTGTCACTTTCATTAAGTCTTGCTTCCAAATTTATGCTTTCCATATTTTGATAAACTCTACTATTTTTGGCAAGTATTATTTTTAGTAAGTCTAATTTTGGCAAAGGCATCATCAAGAGGTTCAACTCACAAGTCATCTTGTTATCCATTAGTCTCAGTTTGGCTTTGGGTTTGGTTTTCTCCTTGGACTGAGTTTCAGATTTAGTCAATTTTCATGTCTTGAAGTTGTACCCCACACCTAGGCTTGATGACTTCAAGTTGTTTTAAAGAAGGGGACATAAAGGGGTCAAGTGAGCATTTAATTATTTAATAAATGTTTTATTGTTGCAATATGAAATGGATGCCTAAAAAGGAAGTTGAATGATATTTTAATATTTCAAAAAAAGTGAAATGCTTAAAGTGGCGTCCCTTTTGGAAGTTGAAGTGATTCAACTTCTTGGAATTTGAAGAGTCTCTTGTTGCTTCATTTGCCAATTGAAACTTATATATTGTTGCTATTTGAAGAGCTGATTATCCATGAATTTATGCTAATGTTATGCTTATGCTGTCGAAATGACAACTTGGTTTTTACTTCGAGGGATGCTTACCTCCTAGTTTCAATCCAATTTCGTGTTTGAAATACAACACCTAGTTGGTTTTCATTGCTGCTTCTCATCCAGACTAGCAGATTGAGCTCAACAGTTGAAGTTTTTAATGATATTTCCAGTTTTGAAGTTGCTGATGTAGTCACAGCTGAAAGTGGTTTTTGCATGCAGCTTTTTGTGTGAATTTAATTTGCTTGTGGGTACTTTTCCAATCCATTCCTACACCCAAGGCAACCATCTTTGGAGAGTTTCAGATTTTAATTTTGAGTTGTTGATTTTTACTTGTCAAAATCGCCCCTCATGAAGGCCGTACCATTCTTGCTGCATTGGGATTCATGTAAGAATTAAATTACGAGTTTTTGTTGCTGTTTCTTCATCTAATGTTGGGCGCCTATCTTCCAGCAGCTCATTGGTTTTCGTTTCACACAAAACGGAGGTATTTTGAGTGAGTTGTGAATATTTCTTTGAATGTCACAGTTGCTGATCAGAATTTCCAGAATTGTTATTTTACATCAGACTTGTTTAAGTTTGAATCTTCAGTCCTTTCTTCATCATTTATTGTTGATGTCTAACATGGAATCATCCAGTATCATGGTACATTGAATCTATTGTAATTTTCATGTAATTTGCAGCTCTTTTTCCATATTGTAAGACTGTAAACAGTAGTACTATTCCAGTCCTTTATTGCTGCAATTCTTTCTTTAATTTCACATTAGTACCCATGGATGGTTTACTGCCAGTGTGGATAATTGGATTTGTATTACTCTTGCACCCACTCTCAA
>VDFB02246471.1:0-14278 GCA_007258455.2 Sequoia sempervirens
TTAAAAATTCGTTACAACAACAATCATCACGGAGTGATTAGCATCTCTTTCAAAAGATTCCAAAAATGAGCGGTACCAATAATCTTATCCATACAGTTACCAACAAATCATGGCTGAGTCATCACAATTTTTTTAATTTGATTATTGGCTGCGCTGATCCACGCCATTGTTGGAGTGTTCACGATTCCCCTACTCATCGGTTATGTCGAGGAGTAGCAGTGTGTTACCCCAATCATTGAAGTTCTTTACCAACTCCCTAATCTTCCTACTTAGATCATCGGTAAGGGAAAACTTTCATGATTTAACTAATATATAAGTAGGCTTCAATGATTGGGGCCTGCTATTTGCATCAAACCTTGAGGCTTTAGTCATAACATCTAGATTATTTTCCCTAGGGATCCAATTTTGAATTATTGGAATCACTATCCCCTAATCCCTATCAATATTATTTATTGCTTTAGATAGCAAAGAATACAAAGAATGTATAGAGGGCAGTTTATTATCCACCTTTTCATTTAAATGCTCCAAAATAAGAGTAACAATTTCTTTTTCTTTTGAAAGAAAACCCTCCTCTTTTATCCTTAGTGATG
This sequence comes from Sequoia sempervirens, assembly GCA_007258455.2. Taxonomy (NCBI): domain Eukaryota; kingdom Viridiplantae; phylum Streptophyta; class Pinopsida; order Cupressales; family Cupressaceae; genus Sequoia; species Sequoia sempervirens. The sequence continues at coordinate 591 of VDFB02246471.1, forward strand.
TCTGTAATTGATCAATTTCCTGCATGAGCTGTCTCTTTGTTGGATCAACAGAGCACTCTATTTGTTTATCGACTTGTTCTAGAGGAGGGGTAAGAGCAGGATTTTGAATGGGAGACCCTGGTGTAGAAACATTTGGAGAAGCAGGAGGCATTGACCCTGCTGTGGGAGGTGATGTGCTAGTTTGTGGAGCATTGGATGTTTCCCCAGTATGTCTATACTTGAACCTTTCTACTTCAGTTTGCAGCTCAACATTCCTCTGTTGCATTTTATTATATTCTTCAATTAAAATGTTATACTTCTCCATTAGGCTCTTTTTCTTTTAGCCTTCTCCCTTTCAGCAGTCTTTTGGGCCAACTTGGCCACATTCACAGTTAAACTAGTGGCTTCGGTTGTTGTAGTATCTAAATCCCTCTTTATTATTAATCCTCCTTTGAAATTTGGATTAATATCAGCAATGTCTAGCTTTCTTCCTTATGGAGCCAATGCCCAAATTGCCAAGGTCTCATATTCTTCACTGAAGGTAGAGTTTTGTAATGCTGCCTTAACTTCTTCTTCAGAATCCTGAAAATGATTCTTGAACTTCATAATGGCACTGGAAGCCACTGCATCTACGATGTCCCATTCAGGAAAAATCAAAACACCAGCCTGATTCACTAGTTGTCTTCCTTCTTCAGGAGTGATGTTTTTGAACTCTTACATTAGTTCAATTTTCACTTCTTCATCATTCTCCTGATCTGACCTGTCAGGCCTTAGTTCTCTTCTCTCCTTGCATTTATTTTGATATTCCTCAAATTTCATCCTCCATTCCAATTGCAAGAATACATAAGTCTTTACAAATGCATTATCATCTAAGAACTCCTTGCAAGCCTCCATTCTTGCATCCTACACACTCTTACCCTTGATATCCAAATCGGATAGAACCAATTCAGCTGACCTAGGAGGGGATGGCATACCAACCTGCATGTCTTGATCAGTAACAATAATTTCATCTATGAGATCCTCAGGTACGTGATCAGTTCTTTGCCTCTTAAGGCTTGGCTCAGGTGGTGGTGATGGGGGACTGCGCTGTGGTGAAGATTTTAATTCAATGATTTTGATAGCCCCAGGTACTTTGAATTTTGGGCTTGGTCATGAAGGCGCCTTCATTATTTTCTTCCCTTTTCTATCTACTTCTTCCTCATCACTGTTAGTATCCCTTTTCTTCCTATAGATGGGCCGCCTTTCTGTAGGCTGACATACTGGCCTTGTTTCAATTGGCATATCACTTTGTCCTTGCATATCTAGACTTAGCCTTAAATTTATCTTTTTGGTTGTCAAGGTGTTCATTATCTCCTTGAAATTCTTCATTAAAAAGTCAATTCTCTTCTGGTATAGAGTGAATTCCATCAATGGATCATACGTCGGATCCATTTCATGCATAATATCCAGTAGCTTACTATAAGCTATCCATTTTTCCTTGTTTAATTCCTGTCTATTTAAATCAAATTCATTCCTGATCAGGTCCTCAGGGAAATTGAACTCATGTGCAAATTTTCCACCTTTTATTCTTTGTCTGAAAAGAGCAAAGAAACCTTTAGGATCATGTTGTCTCCTTGGACTGAATCTCAAATGGTAATCAACAAAGAATTTGTCAAAATGTGTCCAGCCTCCTTTTGAAAATGTAAAGTCAGACACTACTATATAATCAGGGAATAATGTTCCCTTCCCCTTTCTAGTTAAGTTATCTTCATGAATACACCCCATCTGCCACATAACTTCTGCAAACCCTAGTCTTGGTGGCACATTGTATGGAAGTATGTGAGGGGTTCCTTGAAATCCATATATTCTTAGGATAGTGCTGACTGGATATGGGATAATGTCACCCTAGTTATGTAAAACCCTCAATTCTGGTTTCCTCTCCTTCGGCCTAAGGAAATCATGCAGTTCCTGAGGAATCCTAGGTACATTTACCATCAATCTAACCCTCAATCTTGTAGCAAAACAATTATCAAATTGCACATAACTGGTGCTTTCCTTATTATAGGACAAATCTGCAACCCATATCTGTACTGACAATCTTTCTCCATTAACTAATTGTCTTAAGTTCATATTCTCAGCAAAGAAATCAACATTCCTAAACAAGAACATATGCATCAACATGGAATACCAAAAGAATTGAGGACCAATATCACCATTCTGCAGCTTTGACAGTCCTTCATGTATCCTCTCCACCAAAAAAGAAGCTAAGTCATATGTTACAGAGAAGTTAGGGTGTTGTATTTGCACCCCCATGAACATGTATGCAATCAGAATTACTGCACCAGGGCTGAAACCCAAAATCTGACATAGTGAATAGAAAGTAGCCAGGAAAGGCTTTCCAAAACAATTCAATCTGAAGGGTTCCTGGTCACTAGGGCTGATGTGAAATTGTGAATCCCCTGCCTTAACCAGATGAGGTGGAAGCAACTTAACCCTAACAAGAGATTTCAATTTCGTATACTCCTCCTTCATTTCTTCAAGATTAATAGGAACCAACTCATCACTTGGTTCACTCAAATCAAAAGTCTGTTGGATAACATCTCTGTTAATTTCCAATAGAACCCCTCCATCATTATCTCTGATTACCTATGTGATAGAGTCATATCTTTTGGCCACTGCTCTAAGTAAGTCCACATTAGGGAACACATTTGGAACAACCAGCTTTCCCATGTCGTACCTCCATCTATTTAAAAAAAGATGAGGCAAATTCCTTTGTCCATACCATAATCTGAATATTTGTAAGCCTGTGAGTGGAACCCTAGCATCAACAATGTTGGAATTATTACACACCAACCCCTCCCCTATGATTTTCCCTCACATCAACACCAAACCTTTCCTTCTGTCATTTGTTGATAATGGAAATTGATCTAGAAAATTATCGTACAAGTTTCTTTTCAAATACTTAATATGGCCAGAGTGTTGCTTAGTTGGTGCCATTTTAGACAAACTAGGGCCTCACTACAATGTTACACTTAAAGTGGCTATGACTAAGCAGAGATAGGAAATTACAGAGTAAAAATATCACAATTCCTCACAATTTATGATTAAACAATAGCCCTAACAAAATATTTTAATGAACTCAGTGACAAGCATAGCAGACCCCCCCTTTCCCAAATTTAGGTGCAGAATGACTGAGAAATAGAGAAAATTAACTCACGGCTTTTTTCACACAAACTCCAATTTCTGGCAGCAGCTGCTCGCAATTTCACCTTTGGCTCTGAAACTATTTTCATGAAATACTTGGATGCTTTGTGATATAAATGAGATGAGTAAATTGATTTTATGTCAATCAAATTTTTCCAGTGGATGTCTCATCCACCATTAAAGCTCACTCGCGGGCCGCACGAATGGCTCCAACCATAATTTTATACATATTTAAATTTGAGTCGTTGATCCTTCAGTTTGATCAAATTATCGATGGCCATCTTCAAAATAGGCTGACATAATCGCCAACACGGCAATAAAGGGGTCCACTATGTCATACGATGCTAAGGAATGCCACATGGCGGTTGCCCACGATATCACAATCTTTTGATTTATCATCACAGAATGGTGGGCACCGTCGATCTTTTTACCATAAAGCCTGCTCCTTCAAAAATGGTCATCGTCCTTTCCTTTAACTGTCGAGCAACTTTTCCCTTAAAATCCTTTCCTTAGGCTTCATTGGATGAGACACATGGCAGGCACCCACGACATCGTGATCCCAAAATTCCTAATCGTGGGATGGCGGACACTGTCAATCTTGAAGAGACAGCTCATCAATGGTCACGCAGATTTCATCCTTTATGAAGGGCACGTGGCACCCGCCCGTGATATCGCGATCCCTATAATCACTGATCGCGGGATAGCGGGCATTGTTGATCTCGTTCCTTTAACACAGTCGCCAGCCATGTCGTTAACCTTCGAGCAGCTTTTCCAGTGAGATTATAACATATCCGTAGATTTAGAACATGTGCGTCTTGAGAACACTTTAGTAATCCATCCCTTAATACATTTAAAGCCGGCTAGTGTTTCCTTTACTCTTTAGGCTTCATCGAATGAGACACATGGCGCCCGCCCATGATTTTGCAATCAACCCAAGCACCATCGCGGGATGGTGGGGAACAACTCAGATCAAATGGTAGTTGGTCAGCGATAGCTCAAATTTGATCCCCCAGATAGGACACGTGGCACCCACCCATGATTTCGCGATCCTTGAATTCCCGATCACGAGATGGCGGGCACCGTTGATATCTGTAGGAAATAGATCAATGATGGCACTAAATCAACCCTTGAGCTCCCCCGGATAGGACACGTGGCACCCACCCGTGATTTTGTGATCCTTGAATTCTCGATCACGGGATGGCAGACACCATTGATATTTGCAGGAAATAGATCAACGGCAACACTAAATCAACCCTTGACCTCCCTAGATAGGACACGTGGCGCCCACCCATGATTTCGCGATCCTTGAATTCCCGATCATGGGATGGCAGACACCGTTGATATCTGCAGGAAATAGATCAATGACATTACTAAATCAACCCTTGCAAAATAAAACATTCATTAAAAGGAGTAGACATTACTAGGCGGACGACAAATAAAATAAGAGTTGCAGAGCAGCGAAGTTCCTGCCAAAAAGTTATTAAATAGTTATGTTTTAAAAAGTTAGAAATGAAATTATTGATGAGGTGGGACTCTTGTGTAAGAAGAACAAATGTTTAAGTTAAAGATTGTATTTGTTGTTATAACTTTAGTTCTAATATATTAAATTATATTTTAGATGGTATATATGTTACATATATATTGTATATATATTATAATATTATAATGATGTTAAAATTATATATTATATATATATATTTACATATATGTATTATATAGTGTATATATTATAATATGTTGTTAAATTAATAATATAATATATTAAAATATATTATTTATTTGAATTTGTTATTAGATTATTTTATATATTTGAATTTAATAGAATGGAAAATATAAAAATAGACAAGCTAAGTTAAATGATTTATATTGGTAACATAGGAGACAAAAATTAAGAGAAAATATGTTATTCAAAATTATAAAAAATAAAACAATATGCTACTTATAACACTATTTTTTCATGAAGTTACTATTTAAATTTCAAATAAAAACATAAATTTTAAAATATATAACAAAATTTTTAATTTATTTTAAAATATAAAAATCTAATTAAAATGTTGTAATTTGTTTTTTAGAGTTTAGACTTAGATTTCTATTTTCCCTATTTTATTATTTTGATCTTGCATGCTTACATTAACCATAATTCATTGATGCAAAAAATATAGGAGGATAATATTTTTTTTATTTTGATTAATCAAAAGAGTAAGTATTAAAAGATTGAATAGAATTAAAATCATAATAAAAGATTGATTCAAGAGAAAATTAGTAAAATTAAAATTATTTATATTAATAATTAAAATATAAAGGAATCAGCAAGAATTAAAGGAGTTTGAGGAATTTTTGACTTATTATTATAGTGGATGTAAACAATTATTCTTTTGGAAATATCAAAACTAAAGAGATGAAACCAACATAAAATTTTAATAAAATATGTTTCAATGAAAATGATAGTACACTAGGATTCAAAGCATTTATATTGCTAGTCAAATAGTATGTAGGGAAAATGAAAACTAAGAGATAAAAATATTTAACAAATAAAAATATATATTATCTATAGCAACAATTTTTTGGGGGCTAGAAATTTATAAATTATAGGTTGAATGGTAAGGCTAACAATTTTTGTTGTGGTTTGTATTTTTCTTCTGTGCTTTGTTTGTGCTAGGTTGTTGCCCATCTATCTTTCACTCTCTTTGTTTATGCTTGTGTTTCTCCTTTTAGTTGTTTAGTTGTTTTGTAGGTTGAGGTGTCTATGCTTTTTCTAAACAAAACCATTTAAAATTAAATTATATCAGTAGTCAAATGCTATGCAAAAAATAAATAAATAAATAAATAAAAAGTCTTACTTTGTAAAATTGGAAAACCTAGTTATTATAATGATGAGTTTGTTTATATTAAAAGAAAGGTAAAGATCACATGAATTATTCACACTTATAAAATTGGAAAACATCCTACTTATAGCAACACATTTTTTTCACTTATTAAATAGTGACTATTAAAATTCTTAATAAAATAAATAAATATGATAGTATAACATAATAGCTCAAATTCTAATTAATTTAAAAATATCAAAATATAATTAAAAGAATAAAAATAATTACCACTGTATACCACTAACCTAAAATAATGAAAAAAGAGATAAAAAGTCTTACTTTATAAAATTGGAAAGTCATTTAGTCAAATTGCATCTTATAGAAACTAAAAATATATACCTTTACTTGGTAAAATTGAAAAACCTAATTATTATATTAGAACATTTTTTATGTATTAAGAATGTAGAAATTATTATTTTAAAAAATATTATTTATTAAAAATTTAACTCTTTTTAATTAAAACAATGAAAAGAATAGTCAATTTATAACACTAATCTAAAAGAATGTAAAAAAAATCTAAATTATATATAAAATAAATATTTCAAAATATAAAATATAAGTATAAATTTAATGAATAGGTTGAATGATAAGATTAGCATAACATCTAAAAATTAAGTTATTCAAAAAAGACTAAAATTTAAATATAAATTTGTTGATTAAACCTGTCTTCATAAAAATTAAAATATTAATATCAATATAATTTAACTAATTTAATTTAAAATATTTTAAACTAATATAGTATGATTTGTTTACAATGTATATATAAGATTAATAGATGAATACTAAGTATGATTTGTTACAATGTAGGATTATACAAGTGATAAGATTAATAGATAAATACTAAGTATGATTTGTTACTATGCAGGATTACCCACCATTCCATAATAATCGTTAATGGAAGTAATGGAAGTGCCAAAATCACTTATATCGAGTGAAAATTGTGTACCAATTAGATTCAAGAGAATTGATTTTTGAAATACATTTTGTTATATAATTCGCATCTATACATTGATAATAGATTGAAAAAATTCAAATAGAAAAAATATTCAAGTTCTCATTTGTTAAAGTGAGAGTTATTAATAACTAGTTAAATTTTGGTGGTGCCTATAGTTCCCTGGAACTAAAAAATATATTTATAGAAGAAAAATAAAATAAATCTACAATTTATTTTATAATTTCACTTTTAACTTTAAATGTATGTTCACTCATTAAGTTGTATTTTTCTTACAATCACATTTTTATTTTAGATGTTTGTTTATAAAATATAAAGATGCATTAAAAATATATTAGAAATATTTTTCTTTATATTATACAGCATTCATAATATTAAATTAACATAGAACAATTTCACAATATCACTTAGCCAATCAAGAAAAATTTAATCATTACTATGCAACATTATTCTCACATCAAACTAACAAATAAACATTGAAAACAATTTTTTTTTTATATTATAACATTCATAACTTAAACTTTTATACACAATATCAAGTTAATTATAAAAACACAAAATTATTTATAAGCAACTTAAATTTTTTAACAATTTAATAAAATATAATTTAATGTAATTAGAAAAATTAAATAAAATTATAGATAAATTTATGAAATATTGATTTACTTATCAAGAAAAAATCAATTATAAATTTACTTATTATTGATAAAATTGCGATCTATTTTAACCATCAAGAAAAATTAATCATTAGTGATTGCAACATTATTGGCATCTTTAGGCTGAAAAATAAACATTAGTACATTTATTTTTTAATTCACCTTAAGGGAACTATAAGAAACCCTTTTCATGTAACAGAGTTATTAGCCTTTGATTTTAACAAATGAACTCAACTTTTTTGTTTGACAAATGTTGTATATAGTTAAAGTAAATATGCAAGATTTTAACTTTTCAAATTTCAAAAATTAATTTTCCTCAATTTTATTGGCTACAAAACTTTGAGCGATAAGGGCGGATTTTCAGGAAGCATAAACTTTTTATCGCAACTTTTCAAGGTTTTTTTGCCACAAAGACCATAATCAATTTTTTTTTATTTTTTCACTTGTAATTAATCTATTTCTTTATTTTGAATCTTTTTAGTTCCTGTCAGGGAACTATAGGCACCACCAAATCTTAATTAGTTATTAATAATTCTCTTTTTAACCAATGAGAGCTGAAGCATTTTTTCTATTTGATTTGTTTTTATCTATTATCAATGTATACATGCCAATTATATAACAAAACATATTTCAAAATTCAATTCTCTTCAATCTAATTGGTAGACAAATTTCACCCGATATAAGCGATTAATGCGCTTCCATTACTTCCATTACTTCCATTTCAGAATCTTAACTAATTTTTAGGAGTTTTTTTAAACTTAGGTTGTTTATTTCCAATAATTCAATGAGGTAAACCATACTAACTATTTTGAAAATTAAATTACACTATAACAATAAATTACTTTTTATTAAATTACACTATAAAAATAAATTACTTTTCATTAAATTACTTACTAATTACCCCTCACATTGGGTACGTAACATTTATTTACTATTTTCCTTTGCATTATTAAAATAATAATAATAATTAATAGAATTTAAACTTTGAATAACAAATGCTAACTAATTAATCAATATAACATCCAAATTCAACTATTTACTAGTACCTTTAATACTAAATTGATTTGCTAGCATAAAATTTAATTGAGCTAATTCTTTCAAAATATTAATACCAATTACTCAAATAATTTACTTTTTTAATATAAATTAATTATTTATTATTTAAAATAAATGAATACCTTAATAAATTATTTTTATATTATAAATTTTAAAATAAATTAATACTAATCACCTCTCTTTGTCATAAATTAATTCTAAAACAACACTTATTAAACATATATTTAAACTAACAAATTTTCAATTGCTTTGAAATTTGAACTAACTCTAATTACTAAGATACTTTTTGCAAAAAAAATTAATTAAGACTACAATAATTATTTAGAATAAATACTAATTATTTTTATAAAATATTTATTATTTTTAAAATCAACTTTAAAATTAACAGTAATTACTTTTAAATCAAGTTGAAATTAATATTAATAAATTAATCATTTAAATCAATCACAAATTCTATCATATTTGTTTTAGAAATAATTCACCTTCTATTTACAACTTATATTAATTACTATATATTAGTTTGTGAAATAAAAAATGTTAACTAATTAATAATTAATAAGGAAATAAATAACTTTATTATATTAATTAAATAAATAGTCTAAATTTAAAGATTTTTTTCTTCTCATTTAAATTAAAAAAAAATGTTTAGTTTTAGCCAAGTTTAAATTTTCATATCCAATTTAAATGTTCATATTAAATATTTTAATATATATATAAATATATAATAAATTTAAATATTTGTAAAGACAAATATATATATTTTATATTATATTATAATTTTTTTTAAAAATAAATATTAATTAATAATAAAATTAAAATTTTATTAATTTTTTTAAAGTAACAAGGCTATTGGCCTCGCCATGGATTTATGCACGCTGTAAATATATATTTTAAATATTTATATTGAATTAATATATATATATATATAATTATTATATTTATATATGTATTAATTAGTAATATATATATATTTATAACTATATAAATTAAAATTGACATGATTCCCTTTTTATATTAATATTTGAATAAAAATATTATCATAAAATATTAAACTTTAATTTATTGAAGTAATGAAACGTATATGATTTTAAAAATTGTAAATAAATTGATTGAGTAAAATAATTTAGAGGAAATAATATAAAGAAAAATTATTTTAATTATTAGATTTTTTTTTTATAAGAAAAACATAATTTCCTTCAAGATATTTTCATAAGAATATGGGTTTGAGCAACATAAAATTATTTTAGAAAAAAAACTATCTTCAAAACAAATTTTAATTTTCAAAGAACATAAAAATTAAATATATGCATTTTAATATTTGAGTCAAATATAGATTTTTAAGAAATATTTTTTTTAATTGATTCCTCTACTTGTTAAGTAGGAAAGCATAACTAGCTATGCATATTCATCTCAATTCCTTTCAACCTTATAAGTTAATATTCAAGTAGATACCTACTTATCAATTAGGAAAACCTAACAAACTGTGTAGATTGTTTGTAACTATGTTTACCTGAACAAACTCTTTCTATTCCTCTCAATTCCTTTCATCCACACGTGTTCATTCTAAACTATAAAAAATAAACTACCTCATCCTCAAAAAAATTTGGCTACACAACAAGTACAATTATGCTTCTTAATCTATAACATCATGCAATATTATAATCTTATCAAAATATTATCTTTTGACAACTCAAGCATGATCATCCTTAAATTGTTTCAAAAATTTATATCTATTGGATAACATAGTGAATTTGAGCAACTTAGTTTTCCCTAGATTTTGAAAGCAATTATAGTAGCATTGAGCTTACATACCAGAATGTTGTATTATGACTAAAACAATATTTTTCCTTTAGATGGACTTGACAACATATGTAGAGAAGCATGAATTTGTTTTCGATGTATTCCTAGATGAGCATTTCACAAATGATGATGTGAACTAATGTACCCATTCCATTGTTCTCATTTGGAGTAAAATCATTATATCATGCTTATAACTATCCTTGATTACGTCTATCAATAGATTGCCTAATCTCCATTGAGAATGTCATAATCTAAAAATATTGTCAGGTGAATGGCATAATCTATAAAAGGGGTTAGATATTACTATTATTAACACCTAGAGTTTTCACATGGTACACCACTATTGTAGTCGATGTAATACAAATTTGGTCAAAACATTTATCTCTCTTAATGGTGTCAGAAGTTCTATCTTAATGTTGATGACTAAAAGCAAACTGGATGTTGAAAGAGTGTTGGTTAAACTTGAATTTTTATGGTATGTCATACTTCTATGGTTTGAATTAGAGTTATGATTAGGGTCAAGTTCAAGTTATAGTTAGGGTTTATTTAGGCTTATTTTGGTTAATCTTACAATTGGGGTTTAACTAGAATGCTAATTGAACCCTAATTTAACCCCAACAACAAGGTTCAATTAGAGTCAGGGTTCGAGTTCAATTAGGGTTAGGGTTGGCATTCAATTAGTGTTATGATTAGAATCAAGTTCAAGTTACAGTTAGGGTTCAATTAGGCTTATTTTAGTTCAATTTACAATTAGGGTTTAATTAGAGTTAGGTTTATGGTTCAATTAGGGTTAAGGTTAGGGTTCATTTAGATTAAGGTTCAAGTAGGGTTCAATTAGGATTTAATTAGGGTTATGATTATTGTTTAAATAGGGTTAGAGTTAATGTTAAGTTAGGATTAAAATTATTAATCTAGGATAAAACTTGAAGCTAAGGTTAGAGCTATGGTAAGTGGTAGAGTTAGGCTTAAATTAGGGTTTAATAAGGGGTAGAATTTTTAATAGGGTATAATATGTTGGTTAATTTTCAAGGATCATGACCATGCCCCAGATGTAATTTGGTTTAAAAGACCCTTATTTAAACCCACCCGACATTATTCTATATGCCTTAGATATTGTTCATATTGTATTATCATTGTGTTTGACCTCATGAGAATGCTTGAGTAAAGTACACCTTGCAAATCCCACCTACACGGGAGAGCCCATTCAATCTCTCAAAATTTTACTGTGTGCGGAATGATTATCAAAATTGGATATGTCCAGAAGCCTTTAATAAGTTGACTTGGAAACTTCTATACTACATATACCTCTTGTCAACTTCAACCGGGGGAGTACTAATTGCATAATGAATTGTCTTCTTTTTCAATTCGATTAATCATCCCCCATAGGGTCTTCTTCATAAATTAGGGGATTAAGTTAAAGAGACCCATTATCATGTTTTTTTTCCATCAAAATGGTAGAGGCCCATAGTGTAGAACTTATACTAGCTAGTATGTTACAAAAGTTTACATGACTTCCAATTCTAGCAGCACAAGCTAGTACATAGTGTTTGCAGATGTTACCTGACTTACAAGATAGATGAGTTTCTAGAGGAGATGCAAATAAAGAGATAACTTTCAATTTGTTTTAGGTGTCGATTGTGGGTATCACCAAAATTTATTATTGAGTATGAATCGACATTGACATATATCATTGAACTAAGATTGATACTACTATTACGATTCATTGGCGATATTATTGGATGGGTGTGAAAAATCTAGAATTTGTGTTTGGCTGCAAAAAGAGTTATCTCTTGTGATTTATCAACAAATTATTATTTCTATTCTGGGCTTCTTACACAGAATAATATATTTATGCATTTCTTGTAGAGTCTATTCTTATTGATCATAATAATAAAACTTCTAATTTTGAAAATAATATAACATCCAAATAATAGTGAAAATCCCAAACAAAGATTGTCAAGAGTGTATCTCATTTAGTTTTTATTTAATCTTTCTCTTTATGTCTACAATTTCTTAAATTTTTACTGATCATCCAAATAATTTAACGTTGATGGATATGTAACACATTTAGTTCATTCATGCCCTAGTTCATCATATTTGGCAGAGAGCATGCCCATCTAGAGATCACCTTAGAATTTGGTTATGACTTATCTAGAGATAGTGATGTCGACAAAAATTTAAATGAGACAAGAAGATTTGGAAGCTAAGGGTATACACATCAATGTCTAAGTTAAACAATTAATACCCTAGATAAACATCAGTTCACACAGTGATGAGTCTATAGTACGTAGTTGTGATTCTAGATAGTAGGCGAGCCAAATTTGGTTCATGGTGATTGGTTTAAACCTGGTGCGATACTAATTGATCTTGGCTTAAATGCAGTAGAGGTATGACACCTTCTAGCGCCTTTTCAAAAAGTTGTAAGTAAAAAGATGGTTATATATATCAAATTAAGCGGTATTGGCATGGTGTGTTGGTTTTATAAGGTGGCGTGTTGTTCTTTCCATAAAAGGTTTAAACCAGTTGAAGGGTGAGGTTGTTGAATGGTTGTATCCGGTTCATAGCTCGGTCAAAAGCGTTTACCCCTTGAGTAAAATATATATATATAGAAAATTAAACTAGTACTTCTACTTTTGTATGATCCTAGTGCTAAAAGAATACCAATTAGTCGGTCATATTTCCTATGAAGAGGATTTAAGAATAACTTCATCAATTAATCCTCTACCTTGTGGTCTTGGTCTAATGAATATTGCAATGCTTTTGTCCACTACTCTACAATCAACAAAATGAGCATATGGGTTCAATTGAGATTTCTGATGTTTGATCCAGGCCTTTTGCAATACACAACAAATACAAACAAAACTATTATAAAACTTTATGGCAGGAACTTCGCTGCTCTGCAGCTCTTGTTATATTATAACATTCATAACTTAAACCTTTTTATACATAATGTCAAGTTAACTATAAATAGTATAGAGTTTAGATTTGCTATATCTCTCATATATCAACATAGGTAAATTTGAAAATATTTTAAATTATATAATTTCAAAAAAAAATTGAATGAATTTATAGAAGATTATTTTTATTAAAGTGATAGAATCTAATCCAATACTAACATTAATTATAAGTCTAACCATAACCCCAACCCTAAAACTAACACTAATTAACTTCAAAACTAACTCTAATTTTATATCC
>VDFB02246474.1:0-11793 GCA_007258455.2 Sequoia sempervirens
TCTAGTCTTCTTGTCCATTTCGAGAGCACACCCATGTTCTTGGAACACGTCTTTCCTCTTGAGGGGGCATACCGCTACCCTCCTCATCATTCTTCCTCATCTTATTTTGCACTGGGGCATATTTTGACTTATTTTCTTTGTCACAATGCGACATGCTACATTATGATAAAGAGGGTCAAAACATGGACACATAAAAATGACCTAGGGTTGTAAGCTTTATTTTTACCACTTTCATGCTAGCATAATTATGACATTTAATTATGTCTTTGATCCACATTCGACTATTGATTAAATAATTCATAATTCTTTAATTGGTTCATGTCTCTGATATTCTTCATGATTATTAAATAAATAAATTTTATTTATTTATCAAATATGTTGTTAATTGTCTAAAGTCTTCCCCTAATTAAATAAATTTCTAAATTTATTCAATTAGCTTTCTTCATTTATTCTTCCTAATTATTAAATAAATGAATTTCATTTATTTATTTAATATGTCACTAATTGTCATAATTAAATGAATTGATTAATTTATTTAATTATTAGTCTTATCTGCTAAATTAAATAATTATATTTAATTATTTAATTGTCAAAATTGATATTCCCCTCATTTTAAATAAATTAATTATTTTAAATGTCATCACATTCTTAACTGACAATCCATTTTGGAAAATAATTGGAAAATTGATTATTTATTATCTCATAAAATCCATATTTTGAATTAAATTAATTCAAAATGGTAACTAATCTTTTAAAAATCAACTAATCGGGTAGATTCTTGATTTTCCAAATCTAACCTTCAGTTCATCTCTTATCTTCTTGATTTTTCGAATCTCACAAATCAAGCAGTCTTTATCTTCTTGATTTTCAAAAATCTTTATTTTTGAATTAATTTCCTCATTTATTCTCCACCGCCGATTCGATCTTCTTAGATGGCATCTCGACCGCTTGATTAATGACTTTTCCCTAACCCTGATTAGGGATTCTCAGATTTAATCTAGGCCTCTGATTTTAGGTCTCCATCAAAAGTCAATCTCATCCATTCATTCAAAATGGTATTTTCTATAAAATTCCATTCTCCTCTCATTTTTTGATTACACGGAGACTTTACATGTTCATGAATTATATTATTCTAGCATATTTAGGCATAGGCATTTCATTCATATTGTCATAGGCATTAGGCATTTAGACTTTGATCAAATCCTTCAAAGCTTGGTGTAGGACTTAGACATTTATTTTCAGATTGCTCACACGATGAATCTGAGGGAAAAATGTCAACCAGCAAGCTAGAAGGTGTTACAAAAGTGAATCATGGAAGCCTCGACAATTAATAGGTATAATCATTCTTTGTTTTAACTTCCATTGTGTTTTGTAATTACTTTGGGTTTTAGTCTTTACTAACATCTAATCTAACTTGAAATTAACCCTTAGTTACAATATTATACAATTTGGAGAACCTCTAGTTGAAGTCATAAACTGAGTCATTCTAATTTTTCTGGATACTTATCAGTTCATGCAAGGAAAACTCAAGTGCACACTAATTTCCATATTGCTCTAGAAATTGATCTTGGAAATATGATATAGAATTAATTGAAACATCAGGCAGTATGTTGAACCAATCTCTTTCCTCTTCTGTTAGAGACATCATGAACAACATCATATTTACCTCTTCATAATCCATACCAATATCTTGAAAAAAGGTACTAAAATTTTTGACATGTTCTTATGTTGGTATCCCATTATTTCCAGTGAACTTGGGAACCATATTTCTCCAATTACTATCCATTGGGTATGGGTACAATTGATACCCTATTAGGTGAAATTTTCTACATGGGTTTTTAGGATTTTGTGGAGGCAAGTTCAAGGGTGGCAGATTAGGGCATTGTTGGTATCCATATCGAGGTTGATGATAAGAATTCTATTAGAAATTTTGTTGAGGTACATATTTTGATGGGGAACATGTTGTTGATATTGTGAGGGGTATTGCTGATCTAGAGGTGGATTGTGTTGGGAAGAATTGGTAGTATTTGAATGTTGTGGTTTTTGAGATGGCATATTATTCTGAAAATGATGTTTATGGTTTACATTTTTTGGTGCTTTTATGTTCTAAGATGCTCCTTTGGATTGTTATTACTACCCTGTTTATGTGGGGGTACATACTTAGGTGGTTTTGAAGTATTATTGTTCATCTAAGATAGTTGTTGACTCAACTCTATGTTTCTTTTTATCATCCATTTTCTTCTTTCAAGTTGTTCCTCCCACTACATTTGTATTGCTAATTCTTGATTAGTAATATCTTGAAAATCTTCAAATAAAGTTGTTTTATGCATGGGCCAACATTGGTTTCCTTCTTGTCTATGGGCCATTTCATGATCATTCTCATCTTGTCTCTGTCTTTGTTCCTCCTCTCTCAAGGCATAGAATTCTTGCATTTTTTCTTGGTCTATTTCAAAATGACAAGTGGAGCGATCACTATTCTCTCATTCAAATGGAGTGTGGGGATCTCCACATGGATCAATTTTGTGATCTTCTGACCCATATAATAGGGAAAAGCTATTGTGTGCATTAAAGACTTGTTCTAATGAATTTTCTTCATTTATGACATCTTCTTGGCTAAATGTCTCCTTAGACTTGTTCTTGTTTGTGTTTGTATTTGTAGGAGGAGATCCATGTTTATCAATCCATCTTCCATTTTCCTTCTTGGGACTACCCTAGTGTAAGGATCTTCTTCCATTCATATTAGATGATATAAAGTATGTCTAATGTATGTCGTCTATTCTTGTTGATTTGATGCTTACTTTATTTGTCATAAAATATCTTTAGAGTCGCCACCTACCCTTTGAATGTAGGAAAATGATTTAGTTTTTTCCTAGAGGATTCTTTTAACTCTAGAATGAATCTATGATAAAAAGGCCTGAGTTCAAATTTGGTCCCCAATAGAGTCACCAAACCGTTGTTTGTGTGACTCAAATGCAGAGCTGCAACTACACAATTACGAATCTCTATTTGAAGAATTGATTTGAAAATTTTAATGACTCTATAAGGAAAGGCTTCCTACTACAATATTTACTCAATTTATCCCTAGCAGAGTCACCAATCTGTTAGTTCTCAAAAACACTTGTTGAAAAACCTCAAGAGGTTTCCAAGCTCTTGGTACATTTTAGGCTAACGAACAAGTCCAAATAATGTATTGGAACCTTCTTCTCTTTAGGCTCTGCCAGACCTAAGTGGGTATACCTATGTAAATGAGGAAAAATTAAACTATGTATTTAGTACTTAATCAATCTATCCACAATATAAATTGGGAGTGGAGAGATCTAAGGTAATTTGGTATAAATTTTGTAAGAAATATCAAGGTGAAATTTAATATGTTCAATTAATAGATGTAAGGTTTTTTGAAAACAAATTTGATAAAATTAAATGATGAAATGGGCAAGACCAGTTCCTTTTTACGAAAATGGAATCAAATGAAATTTTAAGATAAGTGTCTTGTATGTAGTAGTAACTCTAACTATTTGGCACACTAATATTGGTTTATAACTTGTATAAATGTGCAGGAAAGTGATTGAAAAACTCTACTTACTTATCCAACTAACAAAGCAAGGTTACTTATAATTTATCAAAAGGATTTTATTCTTTACTTGAAAGAACCAATTGAATAAATTATGCAAGAACACAGATAACACCAAATTGGAGATAAATTGACAATCCTACAATCCTAATTATATGGTTCTTCTTACTGATCCAAATAATACTTCTAGATTACTATTATTGACTAGAAGGATTTTAATTCATTTGGGGAAACCAATTAATCATATCACACAAATGCAACAAATGTGCATTGATAAATTGAATATATACTTGATATAACAATTTAAATAATAAGGAAGCACTAAAAGGGAGACAATTGGATAATTGAATAATTTGAACAAACAATTGATACCAAGATAATGCTAGAAAATCAAAGATCTTTTGTTGGATTCTTCAAAATATTGCTTGCAAGATAGTCTTTCAGAATATAAACACTATGGAACTTTTCTACTATCCATTAATTACCCCTATTCTACTACTAACTTCTCCTATATCTTTCTTATGGTCTTGGTATCTCTTATATATATGTGAGGCAACAAGCTTTAGACCAAAAGACATGACTTTTGATAACAAAATAGGATTTGAAACTAAACATAACACAAGAAACTAACATAATCACAAATGTGTGTGCTAATACATTAATCTCCTAGTAAAGACCCATGGTCATCTAAGATCTATTCAAAGATTTTAATATATGATATTTCCTCTTTGTGATGCACATAATCAATCTTCTTTAGAGCCCAAGTATTTTTCTTGCCACCTATTAATTGCCAGGTCACTTGGCCATTTCAATTCTTGTGTAGCTATGAAGTTTGTAAGGTGACTCTTCCATCTATTATCTAGGAAGTTTCTAACATCCACCACAAACTTTGTATATGCATTGTCCAATGTGATGATCCCATTGAGTAAAGTATGGAACTTGTTGAGATTAATCTCCCCCTCATCTTGTATATGTGATAGGAATTTAGGAATCATCTAATAAAATTCTTCTCTCCATTCATCTATACATTTAACTAATTGTCATCTTTGAGGATTGATGGGATGAAGATGTATTTGATGGACTCAAATGTACTCCTACTTTTTACTTTTTTCCTTATATCCACCAAATACTTATACTTATCAATCACACCCTTTACCATTTCTTGTGTAGGTTTGAGCCTTGATGGGGCATCTAGATCCCTATGTCTAGCTTTGTATAAATTGTTCAGTACATGGAAGGTGGATTGCCATCCGTTTTAGAGTTCTTCAAGGATGGGGGAGTCAGTAAGAGGGAGAGAGTAAGAGGGAGTGGGAGAGAGTGTGAGAGGGTGGGAGAGAGGGTGGGAGAGAGTGGGAGAGAGGGTGGAAAAGAGTGGGAGAGAGTGGGGGAGAGAGGCAGGAAGAGAGTGGGAGAGAGTGGGAGAGAGTACGAGGGAGTGGGAGAGAGTGTGAGAGGGTGGGAGAGAGAGGGAGAGAGTGAAAGTGTGGTTGATCAAGAAATTAGACAAGCTTTCAGATTGAAGGACCCAAGCTCTTTGTAGTTCCATCACTACCCATAACCCTAAACCCTAAACCATTAACCCCTTAACCCCTTAAACCCAAACCTTAAACCCCTCTACCCTCTATCTCTCCTCAAGTCTCCCTCCCACCCCTCCCTCTCCCTCAGACCCTCTCTCTCAAGTCTCCTCCCTCCCACCCTCCCTCTCTTAGGTCTCTCACATGCAAAAAGTTTTCGATTTTTCCTGACGGACGATTTATCTCGATCCTGACGGATGATTTATTTTGATCTTTATCCTGACGACTTCCGGATCCTCGAATCCTGAACGTCGATTGACGATCCCGCTCGATTTCGACGCCGATCTGACGATTTGACGCGATTTGATTTTGACGAACGGAGGTTTTTCTGATTTTGCCACTTCACTCCACTTCCACCAATCCATAACGGTGAACCAGAACCCTAACCTTAACCTCCTATCTCCACCTCCCTCTTTCCATCTTCAATCTTCATATGTTTTTGCCTTCTAATTTGCATTTTAAATGAAAAAAAACGGTCTTACACCTTATTTAAGTCATTTAACTCTTGATTTGTCTCCACAGATTTATTTAAAACTATAGACACCATCCAATTGAGCACAATATTGGGAATCAATGTGAATGATTCCCATCAAGAAATTAGAGAAGCTTTGAGATTGAAGGACCCAAGCTCTTTGTAGGTTTTCAATGAATATTTAATTAGCCACTAATAGGAACAATAAGAAAAATAGAGATAGAGGGAAAATAAGATTCAACTATTGGTCCATTTTTGTTCAATATAAGCTGTATTTTAAATCATTATGCGTTGTTTTTTATAACAAGTAGAAAAAATAGATTTTATACTCAAACTATTAGTCCATATGTGTTGTTTTTATAAAATAGAACACTCAAAAACAAAAAAAATTTGAGGTGCTCCCCATCACTACCCATATGGGTAGAGTGGGTAGGAGGGTTTAGGGTTTAAAGTTAAGGGAGAGAGATAGAGGGAGTGAGTGAGTCGCAGAGAGACCTAAGGGAGGGAGAGGGGGTAGGATATCAAGATAGCTGGAGAGAGATAGAGAGAGGAGCGAGGGGAGAGAAAACCAAGAGAGGAGTGAGTGAGGAGGAGAAAGACCCAAAGAAAGGAGAAGGGGCAGGGAGGGAGACCTTGAGAGAGGTCCTGAGAGAGGGAAAGAGGGTAGGAGGGAGAGACTTGAGAGAGAGAGAGAGGGTAGAGGGTTTAAGGGTTTGGGGTTTAAGGGTTAAGGGTTAATGGTTTAGGGTTTAGGGTTTAGGGTTATGGGTACTGATGGAACTTCAAAGTTTTATTTTGAGTGTTCTATTTTATAAAAACAACACACATGGACTAATAGTTGAACACAATAAATGGACCAATAGTTGAACACTATAACTTATTGAAAATCCTTCACATTTAATGGGAAAATACATGTTATCCAATGCTTGTACTGATGGAACTTCAAATTTTGTTCCTAATGTTTCACTCATGCCCTACCTTATGTCATTGGGCTTTCATGGTGTTGGAAAATTTCTTAGGGCTGGGGTTTTAGCTTTGTCTTCATCTTAAACCCTTGAGTTTACGTAATCCCTTGGTTGGGATCTATTTCACAGTTACCTTTTTTAAAGGGTTTTAAAAACATCTTATGCCTATCATTTCGTCTAGGCCTGGTTCCTTTGGTCTTAATATTTTATTTCCTCCGCGGGTTTTATTTCTAAGTCCTGGTTGGCCCTGTACTAAACGCTTTAAAAAAAACTTATGTCATTGTTTTCCATCTGCCTAGTAATGTCCCCTTGCCATTTAATGAATGTTTTATTTTTTAGAAGGATGAAATTCGCACTGTCGTCGATCAAAATTCCTTCAAGATCAACGGTTGCCCACCATCCCGTGATCGGGAATTGTAGGATGGCGATATCATGGGTGGGCGATACGTGTCCCATCTGTGGATCAAATTTGTGCGACTGTTCATCAACTGTCCTTTGATCTGAGTCGTTCCCCGCCATCCCGCAATGGTTGCTTTGGTTGATTGTGAAATCATGGGCGGCTGCCACGTCGACTGTACAAGGTGGGGCCCGAGGACATTTTCCATCTACCTAGTAATGTCCCCTTTCCCTTTAATGAATGTTTTATTTTTCAGAAGGATGAAATTCGCGCTGACGTCGATCAAAATGCCTTCAAGATAGACGGTTTCCCACCATCCCGTGATTGGGAATTGTAGGATGGCGATATCACGAGCGGGTGACATGTGTCCCATATGTGGATCAAATTTATGTGACTGTTCATCAACTATCCTTTGATCTGAGCCATTCCCCGCCATCCCACGATGGTTGCTTTGGTTGATTGCAAAATCACGGGCGGCTGCCACGTCGACTATACAAGGTGGGGCCCGAGGAAATTTTCCATCCGCCTAGTAATGTCCCATTTCCCTTTAATGAATGTTTTATTTTTTAGAAGGATGAAATTCGTGCTGCTGTCGATCAAAATGCCTTCAAGATCAACGGTTGCCCGCCATCCCATGATCCAGAATTGTAGGATGGCAATATCACGGGCGGGAAACACGTGTCCCATATGTGGATCAAATATGCATGACTATTCATCAACTGTCCTTTGATCTAAGCCATTCCCCGCCATCCCGCGATGGGGCTTTGATTGATTACAAAATCACGGGCGGCTGCCACGTCGACTGTACAAGGTGGGGCCTGAGGAAATTTTCCATCTGCCTAGTAATGTCCCCTTTTCCTTTAATGAATGTTTTATTTAATAATAGATATATAAAATGCACCGAGATATATCCTTCTGAAGGTGCCTATTCCATTTTTATAATAAAAGTTTGATTAAAAATTAGGCGCCTCGAGAAGGATATCATAATAAATAATTTGAATTAATATATTTATAATTAATAATTTAATATCATAATAAGTTAACCTTACTATTAATAATTATAATAATAAAAATAAAATTCATAATAAGTTAATGTTACTATTAATAATTAAAATAATAATAATAAAAATCATAAGTTAACCTTAATGTTAATAATTATAATAATAATAAATTTGATTAATTTCTAATCAAGGTTAACTTATTATTAGGTTAAACTTAATTCACAATAAATTAATAATAATTAACTATACATAATTATATAGTTAAGTTATTAAATTATGTTTTAACTATAACTCAACTACAATCCCAACTATAATTTTCATTATCATAATAATAGACATCTAATATTTTAGTTGAACTATAACCCAAACCATTATACCATGCCAGGATTACTCTTTCTCAAGGTTAGCTCAAATTGGCTCTTGATGTCGAATTATGGTTATGATTAGGGCTGGGATTTAGGGTTAGGTTGATTTGTGTGAGGCCCCAGGATCAAGCAAGGTTAGGGTTCATATAGGGTTGCAAATACCATTACAATCTCAATAAGGGTTAGGTTAGTGTTGGGGTTGGGGCCTCAATAATGCTTACATTTTGCTGGAGTTTATAGGGTTCATTTAGGGTTAGGGGAATAATGTTCACTTTGGAATTAGGGTTAGGTTTTAATTAAGGTTCAATTAATGTTAGGGTTTTGGATTACGTAAGCCACATACATAATAAAATTGATTAAAAGATAGGCTATTTATGTAATTTATTTTAATACATAAGCATAATGAGAACTTCACTAGGATTAATGACTCCCACAGCACAAACTAGGCCGATCAGGCAAAGATCAAGATTTAATTATAAAGCTAGGTCTCAATTCAAGATTAGCTATAGGATTAAAATCTCAATATTACTACTACAAGAAATTCTAAATTAGGGCTAGGGCAACAAACTACCTAATACTTCAAGTAGTGGCCAAATTTCATCACAAGTTTTAAATTCAATATATTAAACCAGCATGTACTATATTTAACAAATTAGTGTTAGGGCTAGGTTTAGGGTTGAAATAGAATTATGATTCAAGGTTATCATTAAGGTTTGATTACACTTATGATTGAAATTAGTGATAGGTTTATAATTCATTTAGGGTTTATAATTAGGGTTAGGGTTGGGGTTAGTAGTAGTGTTCAGGTTATCATCACAAATATGTTTATCATCACAAATAGGAATTAGGGTTAGGGTTAGGGTTAAGGTTAGGGATAGGTTAGAGTTAAAATTGGGAATGGGGTTCTTATTACGAATAGGTTAATCATCACGAATAGGATGAGGGTTAGGGTTATGGTTATAGTTATGGTTATAGTTAGGGTTATCATCATAATGAAGTTCTTCATCATGAATAAGATTAGGGTTAGGGTTATCATCACCAATAAGCTTATTAAACCCTAACGCTAATCCTATTCCTAATTCTAACCTTAACCCTAATCCTAAACCTAACCCCAAACAAAATCAATAAACCTAACGCTAATCCTAATCCTAATCCTAACCCTAATCATAACCCTAACACTCATCCTAATCCTAACCCTAACACTCATCCTAATCCTAACCTAATTATACCTTGACTCGAATCCTAATCCCAATCCTAACCCTAACCCTAACCCCAATTCTAACCCTAAATAAAACTAAAAACCCTAACCCTAATCCTAATCTTAGCCCTGACCCTAGATCTAACCCTAATCCTAATCTTAGCCCTAACCCTAGATCTAACCCTAACCCTAACCCTAACCCTAATCCTAACCCTAACCATAATCATAATCTTAATCACAATCCTAACCTAATTAAATCCTAATCCTAATCCTAATCCTAACCCTAACCCTAACCCTAACATGCATCCTGATCCTAACCCTAACACTCATCCTAACCCTAACCTAATTATACCTTCACTCTAATCCTAATCCCAATCCTAACCCTAACCCTAACCCTAACCCCAATTCTAACCCTAAATAAAACTACAAAACCTAACCCTAATCCTAATCTTAGCCCTAACCCTAAATCTAACCCTAATCCCAACCCTAACGCTAATTCCAACCCAAACCATAATCGCATCTTAATCACAATCCTAACCTTACTAAACCCTAACCCTAATCCTAATCCCAACCCTAATTCTCTCATCCCAATCCCAAACCCACCATATTCACCAACATTTAGTTAGATTAGGCTTAGGCTAAGGACAAGAGACATAGTTACAAGTAGGATTAGCCTTGAGACATAGTTAGGCTAGGCCAGAGCTACCATACAGTTAGGGCCATGGCTAGAGCCACATATTACCATGAGAGACAAGGTTTGCATTAAAATTAGGGTTAGGGTTATATACATGTAATATCTTAAATAAATTATTTTTATATTTATATATTTTATATTAAATTATTATAATAATTAATATATTATATAATATGATAGTATAATATTTATACTTAAGGTTAGGGTTATGTCTAGAGATATAGTTAGGGTTAGGGTTAGAGTTTAGGTTAGGATTAGGGCTATAGATATAGTTAGGGTTAGAAATATGGTTAACATTATGTTGAGGGTCAGGGTTCACATCAAAATTTGGGTTAGGGTTAGCATTAAGATTAAGGTTACATTTAGGTTTGTTGTCAAGTTTAGGGTTAATAGTTAATGTTAGGTTTAGGGTTAGCATGAATAATAGTTTAATAGGATTAGGTTTAGGATTAGCATTAGGATTAAGGTTACATTTAGTGTTTTATAACCCAGGGCCTAACACTAATGCTAGCCCTAACCTTAACCATAATCCTATTTCTAACACCAATTCTTTCACTAACCCTAACCTTCAACCCTAACCCTAAATATTGTTCTTGGTTCATTGTTGTTATAGACAAGTTGGTATGATTTCAAATTTCAATGTGTACCCTTATATATGGGAATTGAGATAAACAATGACACAAACAATAGTGAAATCAAATTGATTGCTTTCCAAATTCATATTCATGAAAATGTATGCATTTTTTCAAGTCAATAGGCATCTTGATAAAGATACAAAGGTGAAGCATTGGACCTTCCCAAAGATCCACCAATCTCAAAACTACTCCCAACTATTTTGAGCATTTAAGTACATATTGTATGCTAGATTAGGAGGCATGTGTCAAAACTCATATTTATTGATGCAAAATAGGTCCAAAGTCACAAATCTGAGGTAGAGTTAGTTATAGTTTTGTAGAAAATTTCAAGTGCCACATAGACCAAAGATATTCCAGTTTTTTAGGAAGATCATGTCATCAAATTTGGCACTTCATCAACATTTGTCACTTTAAATCTGGCTTTGATAACAAAGCAAAGGTATGTACTTGAATCCCTTGCATTTAAATTTTTCTATATATATATATAAATATTTTTAATATTTTCCCTCCAAATTCATAATATATATATTAGTGTTATTTATTTATTTATTGCAATGAAACAATTAATAAAGTAACACATTAAAATTCTCAGGTTGACTGGCGGAAAGAATACATATAAGAATTTATTTGTTGGTGGATGTTACAATGTTGTATAGTTTAGAAAAGCTCAAAATATGAATAGGATTTGAAGGCCATATAATATGGTAGCTTACAATGCAAAAGAAGGAAGGAAATCTATTATCAATTTTAATCTACAATTTAATACCATATGAAAAATCACATGTATTATCTACAACTAATTCTTGACATATTAATTTTATAAAATACACATGTACCATACAATAAACTTCTCCCAAGAAAGAAACCCTAAGTGAACATTAATTGAACCCTAATTGTAGATTCATAACTCTAATCATAACC